>VYXC01009417.1:0-27636 GCA_013397175.1 Platysteira castanea | reverse complement strand
GCAGTAGCAGTGTTCTATACATTTAGGATTTAAATTAATATTTGCTCAGTTGGCAGGCAGAAAACAATAAAAGTACAAATTTCATGCAAAGATGAAATACCCATCACATTTAATTACACTAATTAAAAAAAGACCCCTATAAGCTTGGCTAGCAAGACTGTTAAGAGGATACTCTATGTCAAGCCGCTCATCAATATAAAACTCTTTGTAGCAGACAAAAAAATATATGTACTCTAGGAAAAATATAATATAATTGGATGAAGTAACAGATGGAAATAAAATTATTGTTCCTTTTCCTACATCATCAACTTCATTTCTGTTTCTGCAGGTACTGCCTGTTTAATACACCAGTGGCTATTGGCATGCAGGTGATGTCCAACAGAAGAGAGAAGGCGGGCACTGCAAACCCTGGGTTCAGTTCCACATGTTACAAGTTAATATCTGAGTCTGAATGAGACTGTGCTGCTTTCTTTAAACTAGCCCAAAGGGTTTGTTGTTTCTCCTTTCACTCTTATTTATGGCTCCTCTCAGCTTACCCTTCCTTTCAACTCCACTGCATCATTGCTCCAAGCCACTGTCCCAAACTTCTGCCCTTATGCCAACACAAATCTTCATCAGGTTCTTTTGTGAGCAAAGTTAGTTTACTAAAATGTATGAAAATGACACCATTTTATTGACTTCTCTTTCTCTCTCTAACAAACCAAACATGCACTTGAAAAAGGATATTGGCACAAAGCAAGGGAGAAAGAAGCACACACAAAACTACAGGGAGAGGGGAATTTGGCCAGTGGGAGGAGACCTCTATTTCAGCAGCTGTCAGTAAGGTTTTCATTCAGACCACAGCCTCTTGTGAAACCATGTTCTAATCTTGACCTCTTACAATTTAGAGATGGCAACAGAATACCCATATATAGACAGATTAAAGGCAAAGCAAGACTCTGGGCTAGAAGAACAAAAATAGCTCATAACTTACTTTTCTAATGATAAGTTGCCAGTCAAAGAAAGCAGCCAAGGATGCGCATGAAGAGCAACACAGGCAGAGGAAGATGTAAAGATGGGCAAAACGTGAGGGCAAGAACCTTGGAGGCTGCTATCTGATACAGAATGTATAAAGATAAATAGGACAAAGACAATGATCACAGTGAAGTAATTTCACTATTGTGGGGTTTGGAGGGTTCCTTCTTTTTACTTGTTTTTTTTCAGAAGCATGCTACTGGCACACAAAAAAATGTGGTACAATTTGAGTAAAATTAGTCCAAGTAATGTTACATGAAATTCCTAAGAATTAGAAGATTAGGTAAGGAAGTTCTGCATCAGTTTCCTACATCTGCCTCATTCTTTTGTACATCTTTAAAAAACCCTATTGAATTGTTTTAAGTGATATTAAAGAACACACAGACTAATTTCAATAGGATTTGAAATTTACTTCTTAAAGTTACTTTATTTCATTTTTTTTTGAACACTCTAAGTCATACACTCCCTCATTTCAGAATGGTAAAGCAGTATCAAGAACTTACTTGGTAAAATACAAGACAAAAATCACTTTTCTGATAACTTGCTTCATTTCAAATCCAGGAAATTTGGAATGTTGCAAGCCATGTAAAGACTATGGAAAACAGAACAGTTGTCAAACAAAAGGCAGAATGACAACAGGAACAGAAGCAATAACCAGAATACTACCTCCTCATCATCTTAATAATCTAAAATATTATACCCTAATCAGAAAGGCGTATTTACTGAATGGATTGAGACAAGAGGCATTTAAATGTACCACTTAACCTTGCTTAAATGTTTTACCAGTTTATTCTCTCTTCTACAGTAGTACATACATCTTGTTTTTCTATACTTGCTATATTTCTTGGGCCTAACTCCATTTAAAATTAACTCTAATTGAAAATAATTTTTAAGTGGAAACACATATAAATGAATAGTAATTCTAGTGTGTAACTAAGTATCCTAGCCTCCACCAGCACAGAGAAACGATTACTTAAAACAAAGAAGATTAATATGATGAAATCACACAGATTACTGAACCATCATGACCCTTAAACCTAATAAGGTAAGTACTTCATAGGTTCTCTCCAACCTATTACAAAATGAAAACTAGCTTAACATTACCCTAAACAGCAGAATCTTAACAACTGGTCTTCAAAGTTTCATGTGGAAACTGGATGCAGTTTGGTCTTTAAAGCTGTTTAAACCTATGAACAATTAGTACGAATAAGAGACTGCAGGGGCCTCTCTTCTCTAGCTCAAACCTGCAAGCGTTCCACGGAACTCCTTGCAGCACTGGCTCCATTAAATCGTAATGCACTACCATCGAAATAAAGGTTGGATTTGCATGTAGGAGTTTAGATGAAGCAAAGCAAGCCCTGTTGATTATGACATTGTAGAAGGTCTTAAGGGTTTAATACAGCTGATATACAACAATATACAGCCTTGCGTGACCTCCCTATTTCTACAGCTACATGAATTAACTCTAATGATCCGCTGTCGAACTTCAAAGCTGGAATAGATAAAATGCATAATGCAAAACAAACCTGTCTGAAAAACAAATGTGGTTACTGAAGCTCCTGCAAGGGCAGTTAAATTTTACTTTGTTCTAGAGATAAGGAACATCTTTGTTTTACAAAACACCAATTTTAAAACTTTGATTGTACCAATTGTTGGCCAGAAATTTCCAAGCAAGGTAGTAAGAAAATAGGGAATATCTACCAAACTGGTACATACATCAAATACCTGACTCTTATGAAAGGTCAATGCCAGTATGACATATCCTCAAAAGATAAACTCAGAAAAGGCATGGCTTCCACCCATGCAGCAAATCAAAGTCTTGCTTTATTGCTGTTTCCATTCCCTGACTAATTACTTACTCAATAAACTAAAAATATATTTGTACTTAAATTTTCCAGTTTTGCATACAGTGTAAGGTCTGGTTTTCATAGTGTAAGACTCAAGGAATTCCACTAAATACATAAACTTATAATTTCTTTTAAACAGCACTTTATTTCCTGTTGTGCTTCATATTGCTTCCTTATTATTTCTTATTATTTCCTGTTACGTGATTTTATAACTAAACCATCAGGTTAATCCCAAGTACTAATGAACCTAAATGAAAACTGGGACAAAACAAGCGGAAATGCCTTATGCCACAACTAAGTCCCTAAAGGAGTGTGAGCTTCTAGATTATTTTTTACAGGATCTTCTGGAAACTGAAGCACACACAAATAAGCTTTTTGCTTAGCTGCTGGTTACTGGACTCTGAGCTTTCAATGAGCCATAGTTTGTTTTCACCCTCCCCAATCTATAAGGTCTAAAGGCTAGATGTAGAGCCTAGCTCTTGCTAAAGAGCAAAGGCCTGTCAGTGCAATCCCCACCTCTGGCCACACTCCACTGTCACCTTGTACAGCTCAAATGAGCTGGCTAACACTGAGTTAAAACAGAGGAATAGTTCTTCATCTCTTCCCTTTTATGAAAAAAAAACCCCAAACCAAAATCACCAAACTCAAAAAACTCTGAAAAACGTTCATTTTCTGTTTGATCAATTTTCTAAACAATTTCATTCACTGTACAATTAATGAGTGCCAGAGAACATGTAGGAACACACAGAAAGCAGGATGAAGTTCAGTTGTGATTTCTAGATCCACTCAGCTGCTATGCGTAAATCCCACCCATACTCATACAACCTTAGGAGTAGTGGATCCAGTGTCTTATTGTCACGATTTAACCTGGCGGGTATCTAAACACCACACAGCTGCTCATTTACCCCAGAATTTTTTTTTTTTTACTCTTCTTTCTTCTGCAGATCTCCATATCACAAGCCTTTTGTATAGAACACACAAATGAACGTTCATCTAAAACACAGGGAAAAATATTTACATCTTAACTTCTCAGTGAAAGCCACTATAAAAAAAGCCTTTGAATATTCATTGAAAAGCAGATACAGCATTTCCTAGGGCTCCTTTACTTATAAAAATAGAGAACTGATAATCCTACCCACCCCACATATCAAAAGTATATATCACATAGTTATAAATACAGCAACTGGAAGCATAAAGTGAGAAGGAGGATAAAACCAAGAGAGCTTAACCTCCTCTTCCCCAAAAGAAGCAGAGCTGAGCAATTCAGCAACTTGATCATACAAAGACTCACGAGGCTTGTTTGTAGCAACTTCACAGCCACGGGTCTCCACAAGTGCTGGGGGAGTTTTACCTGAAATGGCATCATTTGCTTTCTCTTACTGCCTCCTCAGAGTATCATGAGAATTCTCTTATCCCACACTAAGCACTCACTGGAGAGGCACACTGGCATACTGCAGGCTACTTCAGATTAAAAAAACCCCAACAACTAATTTGCACTCATGATTCTAAAGCAGTGCCAGATCTCCATATCTAAAAATGGGTCAGTTTAAATATATCAACTTGCAAAGACCAGCTTGAGGCAAATCATTTATTTCATAGAAAAAATAAAGCACACAGTGCTTCATCTACACAGAAAGCATCACCACTACAAATATTTGGATTAGCAATATAATTAAAACAGCTAGGAATAGCCTTTTACTGTTCTGCATTAGAACTGAGATTTGGGTGCAAATCACAGAAGCCCAGGCATGAAAAGTTTAATAAATACCCTACAATGAAAGATTGCTTTTGAATCACCAGAGTTTAGCAATGTCACAGTATATAATAACCTTCAGGGATGTGTGCAGAAAAGATTGCGCTGTTTGAGTAATGCAACACTTTTGTCTGAGTATTTCCTTTCTTCTGAAGACTTTTAAATGCTCTTTATAGACTTCTATGTTAAATACTTATCAAACTTATATAAGCATGTTCAAATTGAAAATCGTATCAGCTTTATCATATACTTTTCTCTGTACTTCCACAAACACATCACCAAGAGGCACTTTCCTCTTGGGAAAGGCCACTGACTGAAATTATTAATTTCATATTCTCTTCCTGCACACTTCTATAATTCACCAGAAGTTCCTTCTACCATACAACAATTCTGTGATTGAAATCCCCTGTTTAAATAAGAAAAAACATATCCCAGCATATTTTCTCTTATGTCAGCTACATCAAGAAATACATATGACAAAAAAATACAATGGAAATTATCACAAAAATTTTACTTCAAAAATTAAAAGCTAAGGATGAAAATAATCCCAGTTAATGGTTGCAAGCTGACGGTATCACAGAAGGTTCTGTAGGAAGATCAACAACAAAAAAATTTCCACATTTAAAATAATTATGTCTTCACACAAATGCCAATCACTTAAGAACTACAGTTACTTTACAATTATCTGCTGTACAGTAACCAAATATTTTGACTGCTAATGCTTAAACCAGACCTGAATGTAAGATGAACAAAGAAATGCCCAGTTTTTACAGTTTCTTAAAAATATTTTATTCAACATTCCCACTCAGTTTTAATTTTTTAATCATATGCAAATTTCCCTTTCTATTGTTTCATTGAGGCTTTCAAGCCTTTTCCCAACTAATATGCAATTTTGTCCAGCACAACCCCTAATTTTAATGTAGGATTTCAGGTAGGGGAGATTAACAAACACAGAGTGTTACTGCTATCCTTCTTTGAAAGTGTAATTTTTTTTTTTTTTCAATTTAACATCTATTTTTGTCAGACTGCCAAAACTCCTGAAAATTGTCACAAGAAGGTGAAGCAAAGGTCTTTGTTACATCCACTGTGACTATAAATTTCAAATTCTTTTCTTCTTCTAACATTTCAGTTATGCAACTTGTTAGCACCTGTATATGATATGATCCCCAGCCACACTGAAAGAATACTTTTTTGCCAGTATTTATACAGACATCAGTAGACAGCTTTGCAAGTGGAATGATGTGAAATTTCTCCCTAAGGCAAACCAGCCATGAAAATCAGAGGAAAGCTCAGTTACTTCATTGTTCCCAGAATATACTCTCTGGAATTACAACACAAGATTTACTCTCCATCTTTCCACTGTCAAACATGTTCTGCTGTCCACCTTCCAGTTTCAGATGCTGACATAAAAACAATTCTCAGACACTCTCAACCATGCAAATACCACACCAACTCTTGATCTTCACTTTGGCACTTTTACATAAACAGGAAACTAGCAGGGCATGAAGCTAAATAGAAATGGAAACCTTTTGAATACCTAAAATAATTGCATAGAAGCTAAAACAAAACAAAGATTGCAATTGACTGCACAAAATGACATCACATTACAGCCTACATCTCTATAGTGCACTTTCTCTAAATGTACATCATTGATGGGCAACTTATTTCACTGAGTCCTTCAAGCATGGGTATCACGAGCTCCACCTTTTGCCCTGGTGTTTTCTGCCTTTAACCAGTTTTGCTGCTGTCTTTGGCCAGTCGTTTAGACTCTCCTGGCTGAACTCTGGTCACCAAAGGACAATTTTTTCATGGGCCCTTTTGTGAGCTCCAAATGCATGTGCTCCTTGTGCTACAGTACCAGAGGGGAGCTGCAGATTTTACACCACCTCACCACTGTCCCAATTTATCTGAGGATATTCGCAGCTGAATTTAAGGAGAAGCGGCTACCCTGGGTTAATCAGTGGCTTCATACACAGCAACACAAACAGACCATAATCAGGAGGAAGATCCAGAGTTTGGTAACCTTCTGCAGCCTTCTTCTAACCTGTCTTCTGATTACATCTCTTCTCTGTGGAAAAGCTTGCCTTTCAGGTTGGCCGAACATACTACAGCCAAAGAGATGAGCTACATGTAACTAAGAAGCATGCCGATTATGCCACTTCAAATAGCTGCACTAAATGAAAGGATAAATGTCCAATGTGTTGCTCCTCCTTCCTTTCTGTGTCCCTTACACGACAACAAAGTTCAGGAGTTGTCAGGTTTGTGTCTAATTTCTGAATAATTTTTCTATAGAAAGGTGCAACATAATAGTGATTTACAGCATTTTCTGTCTGCAAGTGTTCAGAGAGGAGCGACCTTGGTGCACCTTGTTCCTAGTTCTAAAAATTACACTAAAGCTCACAGTGAATAAGTGACAAAGCAAAGTGTACATCCAACACTGCAGCAGAGTAAGCAATTTCTATTTACAAATAAAGGACATACCAGGAGCACAAGCTTCTGTTTCTTCACAGGTATATAAAACCCCTTCCCACTAGACCACTTCTATTCCTTTCTCATATTTGACACTTTGTCAGATAAATTTCTATCCTGTCCATGAAGTCAAAAGCTTACAAGGATACAGAAGATTCAAATGAGATTTTGCTGAATGGATGAAAAAAGGACTGAAGACTACACATCTTATAAAAACCAGACATCACCATAAACCACACTCTAATCTAGAGAGAAACTTCTATTTCAAATTTATGTTAATTAAAATGCTAAACATTACAGTTTTGTCCTGGATTGCAATACAACACTAATATCCTCTATGTCCCAAATACATACTAATGACCTTGCTTAAAACATGCAGAAAATACTAGGGCTGGAGGGAAGTAGAAGTAAACATGCAAGAGCTAAGAGTGCAATTATTCTGTTCAGAAAAGCTACAAACCTTAAAATAGCAAGCAGCATGGCAAATACCAAGTCGCCAGTACAGCTGTATTCATTCTCCCAAAAGATTTTTAATGCAATTACTCTTGAATTAAAATTCATAGCCATGAATGCATATGAGCCCTATTACGGGTGTCTGACTCCTCACCGGCACTGAGAAATACTAAGATAAGAGCTCTTTGCAATTTTTCAGTCTGTTAGAACAGTGAAGAGCCATTAAAATGTAACAGTCCACATCTGCCAACGCGGAACGATTGCCAGGCTTGTGTTTCAGGCTCATGCACTACACAGAGGGTATCATCAACTCACTGTGAGCATCCTCAGGACAGCACAAATCTATCTCCCTCTTTAAATATGAACACACTCTGCTGCTTCTCAACAGCAGTGATAATTATTCATAGCATCTTCAGCTGCATTTTGTTCTGTAACCTAGAAAAAATGTAAACACTTGTTCTGAAAGTCTGTCCTGCCCTAGGGTAAGGTCCCAGGAAAAAGACAGCATTTAGGAACACGATTAACACTGGCTGTAATAGAACCTAGTGCCAATATGAATCCAATCTTTGAGAGAGTTTTATTAATTCATACTTTATTAACCCCTTCTCTCGTTTCTGGAAGCACACATACAACTGACAGAAATAATTAAAATATCTGTAGGCACACTGCCCTTGACAAAAACCTCAAAGTACTTCTTATATGGTACTGAAGAGCTAGATTATACATTAAATCTCTATGTCAAGGAAATCAGCACAAGTAAGCAAAGTGCAAATGAAGGCCCTGGTAGCATTACTGGCCAGAGGTGGTCTGTTGGACACAAACTGGTATAGGACTACAAAATAAATACTGAAAATATTTTGGAAACATATGGTGCAAACCCCCCAGCTGTTAATGTGCTACACTACAACAGCACAGTGCAAGCATCTCTGCTTTGTATATGACATTATAATATTCATACTATAATTAGCTAAAGCTATATATGCTTTCAAAACAACAAAAGAACATTCCTTATTTTTTTAACTACTCTGCATTCAGATGCTTGTAGCTTAGCCAACCCTCTGCAGCTGCTTCGACACCATGCCAATGCCTTCACTTCCTCAGCCTTTCTATCCTTAGGAAAGAATCTCTGGAGACCTAAAGAGTATTGCACAAACAGCATTGTATCCTCCAACTGTTGCTAAATGCAAAATCCATCTTTGCTTCTTTTGTTTCTTTTGAAGGACACTGAATGTGTGCGTTGGACTTCATTTTTGGTTGATGAAATAATATTTTATTTTCTTTTCTTTCAAAAAGGAGACAGATCAACCTAAGAGAGGCCCATTACAATACAGGTCAGGAACAGTTCAGTGGATGGGGCAGGAGACCAGGAATCAGTAAAGTCAGCTTCCTGGATCAGCCAGCATTCTGCTGCGTGACCTTGCACAAAGGCAATACACCACACTATTATCCCTCTTCTTTTTTGCAGCATACACTTATCCAGGATACACTCAAGACAAAATTACTTGCCAAATCCTGTATGACTATAAAAATTCGCCAGGTTATTTATGTTTACTAGGGGATTTTTTTTGCTGCCAGTGAACACTGGTGATGGTCTTGGACACTATCGTACAAAAACACTGTCTAAGCAGCAAGCAAATCAGCTGGAATCTCTAGGTAACACTGAAACACAAATAATTGCTAACAGGAAACACAGCTTGGCTTACACAATACAATAGGGGAAGAAAAAGGAGGAGGACTTAAAATAGTAACTCCATATGTTATTAAGCTGATTATTAGTTGTCTCATTAAAAAAATACTGTGGTTACAAAAAATTACGAAAATTTATCAAACCAGAAGCATTCCAGCTTCTCCTAAAGAGAAAAGGTGTTTATCCTTTATATGTTTTAATCTTGCTTTATAAAATGATACAATTCAGCTTCAAACAAGAACTTAGCTGGTTTTCAAATATATTTAATAGGAATCTGATGCTGACAGACATTACCAATAATTTCTTTCCAAGTATAGTCAGCGCATGTTTGTCAATGTTTTAGACAATAACTCTAAGGAAATGACTTCAAAGTTCTGGGGGGTAAAAAGTTTCTAGAGATACCTGAATTCTCCTTTTTTCTGTAAAGTGAATGATACTGAGAAACACACACGTTGCAAGAAAGTAATTTCACTCAAAAAAAGCCCTAGACTTTCCAAATTTCAGTGTCTGAGCCTTGAATCAATCAGTTATTATCTATTTGCTCCTGTGAGGAATAACAGTAGTCCGTATGGACCAAAGTAATTTCCTCCATCACCAACATGCTGAGAGTAACTTTTTGTTAAGAGTCCAAATGAAGCTCATCTTCCTCTCAGCCAGCTTAGTAATTTCCACTCCTGCCTTGTGCTGGCACAAATGTCCCAGGGAGTAAGTGCTAGAGTGAGAAGTGAGATGGTTGTTTGTTTTTAAAATTGCTGGTTTTCATCGTTCAGATTTATCTGTCTCTTATTGTTGATCATTAATAAATAGTTGATCACCAGCTTTCAAAGATCTGAAATAATATTCAGTTAAACTGTAAACACAGCCACAAGAGAGAAAAAAATCTTTGAAATACTTCTAGGGAAAAATCAGACACCTCCATTTGATCTGAGGCACAGCATAGGATTGACTCCAGCACAGTAAGTATTATGTAGTAACACTGAATTTTAAAGGAAAGCAACAGACATTCGTAGATAATATGAATAGGTGTTATTAAGCAATTCTCACAGTCCATTATAATTAAGACAACTGATTAAAGAAACAAGCCAAAGCACATAAAAATCCCTGGCCTTTTCAACATTTTAGTCTTGAATTCCATAGAATTTTACAGACAAAGCTTTTTCAAACAGAAATCCCAATTTCACTAAGCCTCTTCAAAAGAGTTATCTAAGTTAAAATAGGTCATCATCTGCAGAGATATGAACTACATTTACAAGGCAAATTCTACCATTACCATCATAATAACAAGGGAAGTTTGTCTTTTGTTGTTGATTTTGTTATATAGTAGTTCTCTGAATCCTAGATAATGAAAAAGGTGTTGGTGTTATATAAGAGTTATTGCTACTTGACATAAGATCCATTTAATTTACAATTTCTTCTTGTGTCAAGCAAAAATGTTTGCTGTATGTTTTTACTTAGAAGAACTGGAATCCTCTTGGGATAGAACAACAGTTAAATTGTTAGTGTTGATACATATTCTCCATTATTGATAATACTTCAATAACTATATGATTTCTAGGTTTAAGTAAATTATAAAATAATCCTATGATTCCACGGGTAAAAAAATCCTACATTGTCAAACTTCCTGTATTTTTCAGTTTCTTTCTTTAAATCCCGAGCACAGACATCAGGCATTTTGCATCTTCTACTTTCAAGAAAAGCACATCTCCACATCAGTCTCTCCAGCATTTACTGTTAGAAATCTCTACTTAAGAAACTGTGCAAATCTGTATTTGTTCCCAACGCCTGTGTGAGTTGGTTAAATCAACTCCAGCAAACACAGAATGAATCACATGAGCCTAATCCAAAAGCCAAATGCTCAGTGCCATCTTTAAGATGACACAAACACCTCTAAATTGGGAAAGGATTAACACTGGAGCGGGACTACAAATGGAGTAAGTAGTGAGACTTACTGAACATTTGTGCTGGGAAGCACCAAAACACGTTCCTTCAAAACTAATAGCTTTCCTTAGTTCACAGCCCTTTCCTGTGAGCAAATCAATCCCCACGGTCAGTACTGAAGAGTCCTGAGTGTTGGTTGTCCTTCCACCCACCATGCCCATTAGCCGTGAGACAGGGATAGCAGCCATAAAAACAGCAGCTTGTGTTCACAGTGAAATTAAACTTTTAGAAGACAGCTGTCTAGGGAAGCATCCTGATAAACAGTTCTTATAAATGAAAATGCAAACAATTCTTTTATTCCGAGGTAGGTAACAAGACTACCTCAGCACTGACAAATCTTTCGGTGCTCCAACACAGCAGACTCCAGACAGAGGACAATTCCCTCTGCTCACCAGTGAAACAACTACAGAGACTACACCTGAGAGCCTCTTTATACAGAAGGATGTTGTAACTCGGTGGTTTCAATTATCTCAAACTGGCAGGAAGGAACTATATTCCAGTGTTATAAACCTATAATAAAAGAGAAAAGAATCATTTCAGGGGGAAAGGCATTTTCAATGCAGCACTGACTGAATGCTTCATTTTTGTTCCTTTCAGCACTGCTTCCTTTCCAACAAAAGCAAATTCTGAGTGACAGAAAAGTACATTTCCCTCTCTGCCCTGCAGCTCACTCTGTGACTGTGCAATCAATGGCAAAGTCTGAAATGGGAAAAAAGAAACCCACCAAAACCCAACAGTGCAGTGAATGATGAATGCCATACAAAAATATATGTCCTTGTATGGCCTCAAGCTTCAGAAAAGAAAAGTAAGTTCCCTAAAGAAATGCAAACATCCAAGAGACAGACAATCCTTAGTTAACAATGTTTTTTCTTTGAAGTATTTGTACTATCTGCACACCACCACTAGTGTTTTTTTAAAGGACATGATATTGAGTAAACTGGGTCAAGACAACGGCAATGACCAGCAAGTGTCATCTTGTTGACAAAGTATACAAAAATATACTTCCTAAAAATCCTCATATAGTCAGACTTTTGTATGTTATAGAGGTGACACTCAGACTAGATTTGTATATTATTTCAATCAGCAACACTTCTGGCACTCTTTTTTACCTTGGTCTAGCAAAGCAAAATATAAAAACACTATCAACTACACTTTCCATTTTAGTCACGTCTCATTTACACTCAGAGTTGCATCATCTTAATTAAAGGTAGGACTTTAAGCATTTTGAAGCAGCTTTATAGGTAAATCACCCAATCCATTTTAGGTTAATTTATATGTAATTCTACTCACCAAAGCAAAAATGTCTAACAGAGGCATTAGGAAGGGAATATGGAAACTCCTCGTGCATACAAGCTTTAACTTAAACTTATTTTTGCATGAAGTCAGTACCCAGATTTTGGATCTTGGAGTCCCAAAGAGTAATAACAGAGTTTTGGTTTCCACACCCATGTGAAGCTGGATACACAGACACAGCATAGGGTTAAAGAATTCTCCAGCTACAAGGACAGCAGAGGAACCAGTACGGATGGGAACTGTAGCCACTACAGGAAAATTCACAAAAGAACTGAACCTGAACTGACTCTTTCAGGAGAGCTTAGAAGAGCAGTAACAGACATTTGCAATTGAATATATGAAGCCTGGAAGATACAAGGTAAAAAATTCGAAATAATGGTAATGATTATCCAGAAAACTGAAAAAAGCAGCATATTAAACCAGAAATTAAGTAGCAAGCTTTTGGAACAAGTCTAAGAAAGTAGTTATATGTTGCCATATGAATAGCAAGCAACAAATAATTGCATTTGTGAAACCAATTCTGACAAATAAAGAGCTCTGATTTTGCCTTAAGGACCATAAAAAGTGCTTCAGAACTCACTTTGAAAAAACAGACTGAAGAAATACAAAGTAAACAAACTACAATGAAAGTCTCATCTCCCACTGTCATTCTTTCCATATTTACTTATCAACTGAGGTAAACTAATGATACTTACAAAGAAATTCCTTCTTCATGTCCTATCCAGACACACAACTCACACTGCCTAATTCAAGGTCCGACGCTCTCTGCAAAAACACCTGCACAGTGTCCCAAACCCTTAACCTACTCCACATTGCCAAAAACCTCTACCTCATCTAAATCATAACAGGAGCTCACAAAAGCAGAATAACCCATTAATATAAAAGACAGAGAATAGAGAGGAATTTCTGAAGAACATAATCCATTGCATTTGCCAATACAATCACATTTTTACCATAGTTGCTTTGGCAATTTAGATTTTCCACATGTATGTCAAAAAGTGAATGTGAAGTGCTGACCCTCTATTTGACAGCCTGCTTCAATGATTTTTCTCTCAAATTAGTAAACTTTTTAAAAGCAGATTACTGATCCTAGATTACTACTACACTAAACAACCCTAATTTTTAAAAGGGTTGTTATGAAGCAACTTTGTTTTAAGCAGACATATAAATTAGCTTCACTGAAAACAGCTGTTTAAATCTAATTTTATACAGGAGAAAAACATAAATTAAGTCATACACAAAGTAAACCAAGGCACACATATAGTAAACCAATCTAGAGACTACAGAAAGTGCTGGATCCTGTAAATTACCCCAAAGCAAACAACTATAAAAGTCTGTATCTTTGATATATAGCAAATAAAGTGACTTAGGGAAAGTCTAGACTTGATTACAGTTATTTAACACTTTTTTGCTAAGAGATAAAAATATATTCTTGATGAACTCCTGAAAACCTGCAAAAAGCTCACTTATATTAAAAAATAATCTTCTTAATAATTATTAACGTGTATAAAAATAGTAAAATTCTGTCTGTAAGAAACTTTTAATAATTGTGTTAAAGCTGCACATTTAAAGACTTTCAGCCAAAAGAATTACCTTCATCTAAATTGTTTAATTTATAGGAAACCAATACTAATCCCCAGATTAAGAGAGGCATATGATTAAAAAAAATATCAACCAGGAGCCGAGGCAGAAAATTATGTTAACACTTTGTACTGAAAGCTTCACAAGGAGGGATTTGTGCAGCTTGTAAGAAACTCATTCAGAGTATTTATAAGTTACAATAAGCATACTGATAAGATATTATGCAAAATATGAAGGCTAAGAAGTCCAACTTCAGTAAAAAGGATTTTATGTCACTGAAATGTGCAAGTGGGAAAAGATATGTTTAAAAGGTGAGGTCTAAAATTTGCAAGTCCTAAAAAAAAGCCCATGAGGCAGAGATCAAGGAAATCTGATCGCTTGCAGAGCAGCTTTGGTAGGACAGACCAGCAATATGGTTTTGAAATGTGCAAAATTAGAACTTTAATGTAGGGTGTACTCGGAAAATGACTGCTCTATAATATGAAAAAGCAGAGAGATTACAGACAAAGGTAGCACTCCGTGTGACAGAAGGAGCCAGTTAGTCCTGCTCTGCCCACCCACCCTGCACCGTACAGTCCTGCTGCCTACCCCGTGCCAGCCTCCCTGGGAGCCGGCCCAGCTTCCTCTCCCAGCAGAACAGCCGGGAAAGGGGCGCTTCCAGCTGCATGAGCAACTGCAGGAAATCCCAGAGCAGTCCATGAAGCATCGGCACTGGAGCACGGGAGAGAAAAGTGCCGTACTCGCAGCTGCGGGAGCGGATTAGAAAGATCATCGCTCTCGTCTGGTAACAGTAACCTAACATCAGATTGTCTCAGTTGAAGAAACTGCTGCCTCACTCTTTGTTTCAAAGATTTGTATTTCCCCAAAACTTATTAAGGTTACTACTCTTTTGATACTTATTTTCATATTCAACCTTTGCCAAGGCTTTGCAAGGGTTTTTACAGCCACTCGTTTTGATATTCTCTCGCTGAGCATGAAATTCATCCCCAGTAGACAGCCAACACAAATGGCATTTAAGGTCTTTTTTTCTAGTACTACATTTGCTGTCTTACTCCTATTTGAAAAAATCTTGCTGTAATAGCAGCCACTATTGTAAGGCAGTAAGCCATTAAGTCATCATTTTGCCTCAATATTTCATTTTGCTTCCTCAAAACCACTTCAAAATGTTATTTTTACTCATGGTATTGCTAAATACAACTACTAAAAGCTTCGAAAAAATGTTCATTATAAGTAATACTAATTTCACTCTCAGCCCAACATTACATCATGCTGCTACCAAAGCAATCAGAAAAGCTGGCAATCACATATCAGATACAGTAACAGGATACATCAAATACTCCACAACACATCATCCAAACTTGAAGAGCTTTATAGCTGCAGAAACTTCAAGATTAGTGTTCCATTAAAGCTTCCAAAGGTGATGGCCAAGGTTACAGGACTACCAACTGAGATTCGATACCTGAATTGTGTATATGAAATTACAAGCATCTTGATTGCTCACCATAATAGGTGGCTTCCTGGGCAAAATAGGGAATTAAAGATGTTTTGCACTAAAATCCACCCATTCATGCAGAGTCATAGAATTTATACAATCTCTAAACTCTTCTGAAATAGCTGCATGTGTAAATCTCACAAGCTCCTAGGAATTTGCTAGACTTCTTTGTCTTCACATGTCCTGAACAAAAATAAGAATCACACAGAATTCTGCATAAATACATATGAATACATCCTTACATGTACATGAGTGCACGCACACATACACACACACGTATTCTGACCCTCATGGTCCCAAGGAACTTCAAAGTGCTTCCAATGTAACTATATCTAGCTATGGAGCAATCCAAAATCTAATTTGAAGTTTTATCTCTGAAGAATAAAGGTGACACAGGCATTAGCTAGGTGCAGGGGAATTTGAGACATCTGAGAAAGGAAAATGAAAAAAGGTTCAAAGCAAAGGCTTGGCACTAGCAGTGCCAGAGTCACGCTTTTTTTAAACCAACTGTAAAAAGCTGACCTAAACCTCTACAAGGGGGAATTTGACAATACACTAAAAAATAATGTATGAAAAGTCAGTATAAAAAACCTTGCCACTTTTAACATTTGCTAGCTGTAAGTCTGAACATCCGTGGGAGTCCATTCTGGCCAGAGAGCTTTACAGCCATATCCTCACACTATGGTACTACTAATCATAATCCATACGGTATTCTAAGGAATAAAGAAATGTATTTGGCCTGAGCAAAGCTGGAAATTCTCATCTTTCCCAGGACATCTGATAACGCAAGCTCAGAAGAAATATTTCTGAAATTGTTTTCTCTCATCAGAACTAACTATTCCAATTCAGCAATTGGTTTAAAACCAGTAAGCCTGTTGCAGAGACGCAGGTAAGAGGAGGTAAAACTGACAGCGTGACTCCACAAGTCCTAACAGCCATATTATTCTTTGGCCTAAAAAAATCCATCAAAAAGAAAATGTTCTACCATAAAGTTAGACCATCTTCAAAAAAGAATAAAATGAAATTTAGAATTATTATAAAAACCAAATATATAAATTCTGATTAGTGCACTTAAACCCATTTTAACTTTGCAATAGTAGTGATGCATACCAGAATAAACTTTTTGATTTCTTTCATCTTTTTTCAAAACACCACCAGGTTGTGAAGTAAATTTGTAAAATTTTTTTTTTTTTTGGATAAAAATAAATGTACTGTGAATCATCAAGAAAACCATTACACAGCACCTCCTGAGCTCTGCTAATTCCTTTCAGACAAAGAACTGCAGTTTTCATCCTTTCTGGAGCCACTTTCAGTAGAGTCAAGGCACTTCAAAACATCATTACAATTAAACCTGTCCTCTGCATATACTTATACAGCAGTAGCATGTGACTGTAAATTCACAACACCTCTGTAAAGCAATTTTCAAGAAAAGGCTTTGCTAAATTTGTGCCAATCTTTTACTACAAGAATCAGCACTATACAGGAAGAACAAAATTGCCAGGCTGCACTCTAGATTATGAAAAACAGAAAGGGGGAAATGGCACAGAATATCACAAAGATGAAACTAGATGCAGACAGATGAAATGGTTGAAAAAATAGGCAAAATTTAAAACAATAATGCAACACTAGATATTATTAAAAAAACAAACAGAAGCCACACTTTAATCTCTATAGAAAGATGAAATTTTTCTTCATTGTGATCTCTATCCTCAAAATGCTTGAAACTAAATTTTTTACTCTTAAAACCACACTCTGTTCTGAAAGCTTCACATTTTTGTATGAACTGTATCAATAGCCTTAGATCATGGATGAGAGAACATTTTAAAAACTTCGTTACATGCTGGTTCTACTCCAATAGTGAAAATAGTAAGAGAAGAAGCTAAGATGTTCCTGAATGGCCTCCACTCTCTATCTTGCTACATCACCAATAAACAAGGCCTTACCCAAAATGCTAATTAAAAATACTTGCAGCAAGAAATGTACACAAATGCCAATCTGGATTTTTTTAAGAGGGAATTTAATTTAGAGAATTTTTTAAAATTTATGGCAATATTGCCCGTTGCAATCAAATACTTCCCTGAAAGATTTATATTAGCCTACTAATTATGTAGCAAGTGTTCCTTCATCTGACAATGCACACTTATTACTCCGTGGTTGATGCTCCATCCCCTGAAGTGCTCCTGGCCAGGTTGCACGGAGCTTTGAGCAACCTGCTCTAGTGGAACGGGGCTGGGAATAGGTATCTTTAAGCTCTCTTCCAGTCCAAACAATTCAATGATTTTGTGATCTTTCTGTGTATTAAAAAGCCACAAACTTTGCTTTTAAAGAAAATAAAGTTATTACTCCTGTAGAAACAATATATTCTCTGCTACTAACTGCGTCAATACTGATCAGAGATTAATTAAACTCTTGGGGGAGTGGAGAAAAAACTGAGCAAAAAGGGAATAGTATTGATTCGTCATACTAGTGCTGCCTTGGTTTTTGCTAAAGCCTTCTGTTTTTAACCTTGGAGTCAGAATTCTTTCTCACAGTTTCATGTAAATAATAGCCAATGTTTACTTAACGGTATTTTCTGTTTTTCATTCCTTTTGTAATAAGAGAACTTTGATGAGCATCTTTTTTCTCCAGGGGAGAAAAGATTGGGATTGAGAAGGAAGTGACATGTCCTCCAATCCCTTGTGGAGTTGGGAATTGTATAAGAATGTGACATATGTAAATAAAATAGTCTTTCCCCTCCTTTCTGCTGAACCTGGCAGGTGTGAGAGCGTCTTTATTGTGTTTTCCCAGACACATACTAGTCTCTTTGAAAACAGAATTTTCCTAGAGTCCTTCACAGACATTTACAATATGCAACCAAATATTCTGCATCTTGACATACCTAATCCAGGAAGAAAAACCTTTGAAATCCATTTCCTTTTCCTATTTGCAATCACAAGATGTTAACGGTTTAAGAGTTGGAACTTGAAAAAAATTACTAAGAAAACCATTCTGACATGGCATGTGTTTAAAAATAAGGAAATAAAGAGACATGACAGAACTGAAGAGAGGTAGAAAACATTTGAATAGAAAAATATTAACAAACAGGCTGATAAATACATTTCCTGACATTTCTTAAAGTAGAGCCTTCAAAGAGAGCACAGCATGTTACAGCAGGAGGCCCTGTATGAGAGCTCCCATTTAAATCCTCCCAATTCAAAAATCTCTTGCTGGGAGATTTTTATCTGAAGAACTTAATTAACAGCAAGTTTAATATAGGGTCTCTAAAGTATACTGTTGGTTTTCATACAGAACAGCAAAATCAAAACAAGACAGACATAAGCAGCAAAGGGAATGAATTCTGCTTGCCTCACAAAATGTATGTGTTAACTCCCCCTTTCTTCCCACAGGGTAGAAGGGAGAGGTATGAGAAAACATACAGCCCTGCTGAACAGAATATCCATCAAACAGAGCTGACCCACCCTGCTGCAGGATGGTATCAAATACACTAGGTTCTCTCCTAAATACTCAAGTTTCTTTTTGGATGCCGAAGGGGTTATTTCTGGAATTATGAAAATTTTACAAATCTCTTCCCATGACCTTTCTGACATTCAAACTTTGATGAATAGCTCCCACACTAGATTGCTCATTCTGAGAAGAAAATTTCATGTTCCTTTTCCTTAGTAGCAGATAAATTATGGATTGTCCTCAGCAATGATTAAACACAGTTTACAAATGCACTGGCATATCAGTCATTTGTTCTTAACCCCGAAACGCCTGACCTTTTTATCTGGCATGACATTTTTCTTTTCAACCTTACAATGGCCCTTGTCAAAATCAACTTTTAAAAGCTGTTCCGCACCATATCTCACTCATGGCATAGGTTCCGCAGGCTATTAGTAGTTACTCAGTTAGGAACAGACACCAGGCCTAGAGACAGATCAAGCTGCAAAATCAAGCACTCCAAAGTCAGCAAATGTCAAAGTCATTGCCAGAAGCAATGGGCAAGATGCCTGGGAGCCTTGATCTGCCCTTGCCCTGTGTGCATGCATTATGGTCAGTTTTTATTTATAGAATTACATCCTACCACTGCCCACAAGGCTGCTCCCTGATTCAGTTAAAAAGAAGAATCAACACCCATTTACTGAGCAACTCACTACTCAGTACTTTTTCTTCTCAGCATTTGAAATACAGCTTGAGACCTTGTCTACTGAGCACAACTCAAGTTTTTCTACAAAGGTGGACTCCTCAGTTTCCCAGTGTGGTTTTCAATAAGGCTCATAATTATATCAACTAAGCATCTTACAAAACACTGGCCTGAAAATACATCCCTAAAACCTATAAAGCATTACCTCAACATCTGAGATGGAAGAATTCAGGCACAGAAAGGCAAACAAACATTCATGGTTTGGGTGTCAAACAGCAGATCTTCCAAGCCAGGTGTACTTGCATAGTATTTTTATTATATATGAAAGTAGAATTTTGTATGTACTTAACACAAAATTGCCATTAATTCAATTGCACATGAGAGATTAGGGCACTTTTCTAAGTTAAATTCTGGATTCTTAAGTCAAACAAAACAACCCCATAAGCAGTGACTACAGAAATTCTGATTTTTTGTGAATCACCGAAAGAAACATGGGAAAGGTAGGAATACTGCCCAGATCCCAACACTGAGCTCCACTCTATAACTAAATTCTACAATAAAGTCAACAATATGGCTAGTAGTCCCAAGCTTCTCAAATACATATACTTGGCTGAAAAACGTAGGTCACCATACTAAAAATAAGAGGATTACCCATGAAAGACCAAAATTTTGTTATGGGGTAGGGGGAGAACATACAATGTGACCAAAGGCAAATCATAAAAGACAGAAAACTACACTAAAGTATACCAAAACATACATACTGAAAGCAATTTTGCACTTCAATGCAATAGTATGCCAGACAGCAACATAATGAAGGGAATGGAAAATAACACCATATTTGAAGGTCTCTCAATACTACGTGGCTCAAATTCTAAAAACCCAAAACATGGCTGAAAAGAACACTCTCACAGGAGTCTTCAAAGCCATTAGGGATTTTGTTCACTGCCAAAATGCTTTTTCAGTCTCCATACAGTGTGGGAATTGATGAATACTAGGGACAGGAACACCTGAGACAAAAAAATAAATACAAAAATACAACTTTTGTAGAATATTGTGGAAAAAAGAAGCTAGAAGATTTATAGATCCAACTAGCACAGGCTCAAAAATAAGTATCAGGAGTTACTAAAGCCTAATGGCAGATGTTTGTGCAACCCTGTTCTAATGATGCTGTTTAATGAAAGCTCTGTACCACAAATTCCGAGCAAAGATAATTAATAAAAAGCTGAGATAATTGTGTTACTATTAATTAATTTACAGAATGGTATTAAAATATTTGTACTAGAGAAAACTACAATAAAAACATTTGTGTTCAAATCATTTTGTCATTTTTGTACTATATTCACATATCATATGTAAAAGACAAAGGGCATAGTAGAATTTCCAAACCAAAAGATTTATTAAATGGAATTTAGAGAGAGCATACGGACCTATGTATATACTATGTGCATATATGCATTTTTATTATACAGCTATAGCTGTTAAACATGTTATCAACCTGAAAATTCAGGATCAGTTTTAAATCACTGCCGTAATGCAGAAGTACATTCTCTTTCCTACAAACAAGGAACTGAAGCAACCATGAGAACAAAACTAGCACAAAAAGTAGTGTCTTCTCAATCCCTTGACATCTTTAAATGAAGGATGGATATACTTCTGGCAAATGCACTTTAGCTAAGCACAAACTGAAACTGCATTTTAGTCAGTTAAGTCAAAAGGTTCATTATCAGGAAAACTGAATGAAAGATAAAGACTTGTAGTATGTAAAGGATGCCAGACTTGGCAATTTAATGGTCACTTCTAGCCACAAACTCCATGAAGAACTCTCCCAAAGGAAACCATGTAATAAATATATTATTGCAACCAATTAAATCAAGTCCACACTCACTAACCTAAAAGTCCATCACTATCCTCTTTGCCAGAGGTAAAGATCTCCTTTGGAGGTGATACCCACACAGTAAAATAGCAAAATGAATCTGCTACACATCCTCCTTCCTTATATTCAAATTCAATTTGCTATGTACTCGATCATATTCACCCCTCCATCTTAGTCTCCCTCACACACACTGATGTTCTTTTTTAAAGAAGGTTAAATAAATTTAGAGAGCAGCTTTTTGTTGTTGTTGTCTTGTTTTGTTTTTTTTCTTTTTAATTACATTCTCAATTAAAATAATTTCTGTCAGCAGGCAGCTTAATATAATATTCAAACCATGGCTATTTACCAAAACACTAAGTGTCTCTCACAGCTCCTAAAGCAAAGTCAAGTTACCCTTAAAGGACAGAACTGTACAGCACTTTGGCAGCAAGCAAAAAAAACTTTGCTTGTATATATATATATCTACATAAAATCTTTGAAATACGGTTATTCTTGCTGGTAATTCTCTGTGATACATAGTTATATCAATATCTCTTGCAAGAGAAACTTACAGTTCTAAACAATAAAGTGATCACTTTAAAGAAGAGTTCACCCAGTGATCACTTTAAATAGTTATAGTTAGGCCTAAAAAGCATTACAAGTACTTGTGGCCAGGTTCAAAAATGTATTTAAGGTATCTCTGAATTTCTACTGATTCATCAGGAAGCCAGGTATCTGAACACCTCTGTCCACCTGAGTCCACTTGTACACTAATCCCATATAAATCAACTTTATTATGAGAAAGATATAACAATTTATTTCTGCTGTTATATAAAAGCAAAATAAATAGTAGCATGATTTAAGAGACCATTTATTTCAAATAAGAAAACCTCATTAATACATCACAACCAGGAGTTTACATATTTGAAGTTACCAGAAAGACAGTCAATTAGGCTAAAAATATATACAAGCATCCTGTTTAGGCCAAGTGGGATGACATGTATTTGCTGAAAACAAACTTGCCAATTCCTCTGTCCTCTACAGAGCTCAACACCATTAAACCTAAGCAGCAGTGAAACAAGCAGAAAAATCTATCTGGCTTAGCTAACATTTAAATCAAATTTTAACTACATGTTACTATGCATGCAAGTTCAGAGGGTTCTCAGACTAGAAGTGTGGCAGTTGAAAGGCATGTTTGTCAGTCGGACACACACGAAAGCACACGATGCAAACAAAGCATTGCCTGTCTCCTGACTCCTACCCAAGGAAAAGAAAATGAAAACCAGGTAACAGTATAAATTCTGAAGAAACGTTCTGTGCCAATCAGCTGCAATAGTTACTCTCTCTAGTTGCAGATTTAGCCTTTGCAACTGCCACAGAATCCCTTGGCCAAGCAGGGCAAACAATTACAGAATTCTCTCACACATTTTCTAATAATTTAGAGTATATACAAAAGAACATCCAAAAGCATACATAGGTATTTTGAAGAAAGAGGTGGATATAAACTATTATATGGCTTATGCTGAGATTTTAACCAATAGCCTCTAAGTATCTCAGTGGAAAAAAAAGATATGATTTTAGGGACGAAAACTCCAAACTGTTGCATTTGGCAGGTTGTTCTCATAAGAGGAAACTAGAGTATATCCAAGACAGTATCACTCTTTCACTCATATTACATTTCGTTGAGCGTGATCTGCACTTCCAGGATTTTATGCATATTCTCCTTCCGTTCAGGCTGTGATCACAGGCCTAAATTGCGGGAGCATGCCATCTCAGTTCCCAGTTTTCAAAAAAATTTTTAAGTTTCAACTGTTTATCTGCCTCTGATTAAAAGAATTCAAGAGAGAGAAAGTAAGGGAAACATACAAAAGGACATTAGTTACATTTTACAGTAACTATCACTTGAGTATTTTCACCTCACTTCAAAACACCCTGTGTAGTACGTACATGTATACAGAAAGCACTCAAAATTCTCTGGTGGCCATTCCACCACACAAGGAAGGTGAAGAAGAACTGAAATGAAGTTCAACCATTTTATTTTCATCTTAAACATTCTAAGGACTAGAGTGCACACAATCATGCTGTCCATCTACTCTCTCTTTTCCAGCTTTTCTTCCATAACTTCCAAAAGACCAGGACAAATCTTCCACACAATTTTGAGAAAGTCAAAAGAACTAAAGAATATCTAACACCGTGCTTCTTCTAATTAAAATCAAAATGTAGAGGTGACAAAGAAATTATTACTCCACTAAATATCTTTTATATCGGAGATAATGTGGGAGGAGGGCGAGAGAGTGCTGAGGGCAGGTATTATATCTGAGGGTTTTCTGTGGCATTTTCATGGAGAGGAGATGCAGTTATTTTAAAAGGATTTTACAGAAGATTAAAAGAGCAGCTTCACTTTTCCCTTACAAAGATACACTTGTTAAACAAAAATGCCTTTTTCTGAGTATGTATGCTAGGAGCAATGAAAACACAGGTTGACAAGTTAAAACAGAAGAGCTTTTTAAATATATAAGGGAAAAATAACTGTGGTTATCATGAAACTGGATAAATAACATTTTATTTTCTGCTGCATTTCTGTCAAGTATGATGTAACGTAGTTCCTTGCCTGCAAGGAGGGAGGAAACCAATTTTGATAACAAGGCTAAATTTATGAAGTAAGAAACTGTGCCAAAACAGGCCACTCTTTACTTACTCCGCAGAATGACTGACACACCCAAAACAATAATTTGGAGTAATTCTTACTTTGATGGGAATTGCTCACATTTCTGCTGACTGTAACAAAGAAAAACATTTGCTTTCCCCAGTAAGCAACTATCCAAGAGCAGATTATTAGTAATTACAGTATTCGGAAGAATCCCTGGATTTGGACTCCTGCTCTCTGAAAAGCAGCACTAGAACATGCTCAGTTTATAAGAGCTAGAACTGGACCACAGAATTGCTCTAACCACTTCCTCATCTTTAAGCAGACTTGCTTTAACATCCTTTAGTCTCCTGACTATTCATTACTGATTAATTCAGTACAGGACTCCACAACCAGATGACAGGATCTACAGCCAGCCATAAAATAAAATAGCCCCAACTTAGTTTTCCTTCATGTTCAAAGGTAGGCTTTACAACCTTTCAGCCAAACTCTGAAAATCACAGTATCCTCTATAAACATTTCTACAAATATAAAGCATGTTGTCTATAACAGTATTTCCTGTATACCTTTCCATGAGTTTACAGCAGACATTTTACAAATCCTTCTTCCTCTGCAAATGTCTAAATCCCAGCAAACATCTGGCAGGATATCAACAGTAAACCACTGTACAAGTAGCACGAGAGCTGGGGGCTACACATACAAAGTACTCGAGTAATAGAGTATTTCACACAAGACCTACACTGCCTACACACAAGACCAAAACCTCCTGCTGTTACTGCCATCACAGATCAGAAAAGGCAAGTCAGAGAAATCCATTTGCGTCACTGCATGTCCAGTGGCCACCACTCAATGCTGACAAGCCAAAAATCTATAGGAAGTACATTTACTGCTACTACTGATCAAACAAGATGTGGAAAGAGGAGGCTGTTTTGTTTTAGTCATCCTAAGATACCTGCAATAAAATGTCACTAAAAGAGGTTGAGAGATCAAGACTTGCACAGTCAGATGTATACAAATTCCCAACTCAAAGATGGCAATGGGCTTTATGCTATTCTGTGTCTTCCATGATTATATTTGATTCTACTTGTCTCCAACTCATCAAGGCACCTTGATTGTTCTGTCGAGGTTTAGAAATGAACTGTACTTGTAGTCCTGTCCTCCCAGCTCTTATCTTTGGATAATCTTATCCATAAACAAAAACTGAAAACAGCCTGGCCTCTTTCCAGAAACTTTTTTAAGAGAGGCATGGCAGAAATGAAACAGTATTTCCATGTATACTGCTTATATTGTAAATAGTTTGCATCAAAAAATAAATCTCTGTGAGAATTCAACCTATTTTTCCACTGAGAAGGAAGTCAGACACTGGCTCATTTGCAAAGGAGATTTTACAGCTGATTTAATATAATCTTCATTATCTGCTAGAAAGGAAGACCCAGATCTATTTAAACAAAATCCATACAACATAATCTTGGCTCAGCTAGCCAAAGTACAGGATCAACTCAAAACCCAACTACAGCACATATAAGACATGATAACAATCCATACGCAAAAGATACCCAAAGCAAACTTTGATTTAGATTTCCAGAATATCCTGCAGATACCCATTATGACTAATTTCAGTCTTTCAGATCACTCTTAAGTGTATATAAGAAAACAGAGCCATACAAGAGACATTAATTGAACTGTCTAGCACGTTGCTAGACAGATTAAATCAGCAACAAATTAGTACACAATGAACTCCAAAGAAAAACCTGGAAGAAAGCTTTACTTCGCACTTGCATTCCTTAACTCAGGAAAAGCAGAGAAATAAAATTCATGGACTCTGCAGCAGCATTTTATTAAGTTATAAAAATGATCTGAAGGTAATTTCAATTTGCACTTTTCAGATATTGAGAGACTGTGCTACAGACAAAAATCAGAAAAAAAATTTTTGCATTGAAAGAAATCTTTTATAATGTACACAAGTGTAGAATAAAGCAAAATACTTAAAGTTAGAGAAGATCCATATAGGATTTAAAAAAAAAGGCAAGAACAGGCAGCATGGTATAAATAATGAACTTGCTCATCAAAAAGTTTATGTTTCTGCCTTGACTAGGCGAGCAATTACTCAGTGTAAACATAAGGAAAACCTTAAAAGGTGCAATGGTAAATTGTAAAAAACCAACTCCCACATATCATTGATTTGGTGACCTTTTGTCTTATATCAAAGGAGTTTGCCATCGTCTCTGCAAAACTCTGGAAATGACAGCAACCATGGAAATATTTAGTATCTTTCAATGGTAACAAAACTGGCTGTTAGTCAAGTGATGCCCTACTTTCTCTTTCCCAAGAACTATAATTGTAAGAGTTTTAAAAAATCAATGCTTTTGGAAACACAAAACAATTTAGTCTACTCATTTTCCAGAATCAAACTATGCGATGTTGGTAAACCTCACATACAAAATCCAAGTATGTTAAAGGCTGCCAAACCAGGAAGATAAGTACTCTGGTGGCTACATTTTTGATCTAAAATAACAAAGACATACTTCTATCATTATGAAATGACATAGAAGAAGCAGACTTTCCAATTAATTTTACCAATTACATTGTATGCACTTCAAAACAGGGCCTAAATCTAGCATAAGTGAGTGTCAGGAAAAAAATCAACAAGCAGAGTAAATAATGCAGACCTGAAGTGTACCCTAAAGAGAGTGCTCTAAGTCACATGCCAGTCCGAGCTATGATTGCTATTTACATAGTGCATTACCAAAAAAACCAGTCTGCCTACTGGTTTAAAGGCACTGAGATACCTAGGTCTCNAAAAAAAAAAGTAGAATATATGAAGAAACTGCCTACTGGTTTAAAGAAACTGAGATACCTAGGTCTTTTAATAGAGAAAGTTTTCATCTAATCTGAAGTTATACACCTGAAAACACCCACTAAGAACAAAGACTACTACATAATTTTGGGTCAATCAAAATGACAGATTATAAATAAAGGGGGTTTTAATCTACTTAATAGGTAATTTTTTTCAAGTATTCCTAATATTTACAAGTAGATTAATTTTTTCAATCTATGACTAAATACTCCTAGATCCAAGAAAATTGAAGTGCTTTCTGTCAAAAATTCAACACAATAAAATATATTCAAGTAGTTAATAGAAAAAATAGAACATTAGGTTCCTGATAAGCACACACAAACTTAATGTAAGCATAACTACGAACAGAGAAACAAACCATTTCAAGTATTGTATCTTTATTCTGCATATTACATTATTTTCTAATCTTTGAGATACAAATCATTCATTGTCAGCTATTACTTAAGGTTTAAAAAATGTATACTTATCAGTCAATGGAAGCAGAAAAAGGTGGCTGGAGAACAATGGCCCAATCTTTTCCATTTGCTAATTCTCAAACATATCCAAGTGGTAATGGCAGTAGCAATTTTTATTCCATTTCTCAGAAAGCATTATGAACTTCTTGGAAGGACACAGCTGAGATGGGTTAGG
>VYXC01009416.1:1531933-1609440 GCA_013397175.1 Platysteira castanea | reverse complement strand
GGGGGGAGACCTCCACAACAACCCTCAGGGCAGCAATGCCATGATTTCCCTTCATGCACTCAGCTGGAAGGGCAGAGGCCCGGCCCTCAGAGTACCCCAGCACCGAGGGAGGGTTTTCAGCTCTCTCCTCAGTGGTTTTCTCTTCCTGTCCCACTGGATCGAGTGAGAAGAGGGGTGGCAGACCCAGCCGCCGTGTCCTGCCTGACCATGGAGATGAGAACCCAACGAGTTCACACTCAGAGGGGAAGTTGGTTTTCTGTTTAGTTCTTGATTTGCTGCATTAAACATCAAACATGGTTTCTCCCAAACCCCAAAATGTTTCCCCTCAGCTGGATATTTGTGCTCAAATACAGAGGAATCTCTGTGGGCACCTGCCATGCTTTCCACATACCCTGAGTCTCTGCAACACGTCTGGGGATGGTAAGGTAAGTGCCACCTTTGTTTAAGAAATTACTTTTATTTTACATAGGCTAGACCTAATTAAGAGACAAAAGTGATGCCAAAGTTCTCTGTGCACCATGAAATGTATCATATTTGGCTTTTGTGTCCCAAACACTCATATAAAATGTGACAATGTCCACACAGATCCCAGGGAGGCTGTGGGGAGGAGCTCACATAAGGCAGCAACAAATCCTTTGGCTCTAAGACAAAACCTTCCTTAAAGATATTACTGGTGCATTGCCTTACTCTGTTTTCTTCACTTTAAGAGATTATTATTTGCAGCCCAGACCCTGCCTCCTCGCTTTAGCAGGCACAGTTTCTCCATGGAGCACAGGCTCCTCCTCACAGGTACGTTGGCAGAGCCTTTTCCCAAGAAAGATCCTTCCAGAGTATGGAAAAAGTCATGGTGGAAAAAATTCCTGCCCTGATAACATTGGAGCTGCCTTTACATTGGCTTTAACAAACCTTTCCTAATTAACCTGTGATGAGGAGTTGGCAGGAGGTTGTTCAATAGTTATAAAAACGGTGGAGAGGGACAAGTGGGGCAAAATGTTGTCACTTTCTTTTGTGCAATACAAGGGCCTGACCTGCAGGTTTGCAGGTGGATTAGAAAGGACAGGGGGGTGCTGTATTTCAGACCCTGCTTTGGATATGTTGGTGCTGATTTAGCAAAGCACAGAAACCTCTGTGTACCACACAGATTCTACAGGAAAGCCAAGTAAGGTATCTGCCAGCAACGTGGGATTAGGCAAACAGCTCTATTTCCAGGATGTCAAGTTCAATTACTTGTGCTGCTTCCAAGTGTGACAATAAGGACTGGGGATCTTTTTTAGTTTTCCTGTCTTTTAATGTGGACCTTATCTAAAAAATGAGAGGGGCAGAGCTGACAATGCAGCCTAAATCTGTGGAGTGAAAGCAGCTCTTTAATATCCATCTGATTTTACATGTGGGCATTAGAAAACTGTTGACAGATCCACTTAATTAAAGCTTTGGCTCTTGCAGCTCTTAGGCCACTAAGTGTCTAATCCTGTGTATTTTAAGAGATTAAAGCATTACATGAGTTGTACAAGTTAATAGAATGTATAGCAGTTTAATTTTTTTGTCTTTTAAAATATATATATTTACATGTCCTGCTATAAAGGATGTGGTATTTGCAAGTGGTATAAACAGTCTGCCTGGGAGGAATGAAGTTTATTTTTTTAAAGAGTTACTTAAAGCACAAGCCTTGTAAGACCAGGCTGTGTTTAGCACATTCTTTGTAGTGAACTTGTAGATGTCTGGTAAGTAATAAAATATTGAACTCTGCTTTAGTGTCTCCTTGCAACTCTGAGGCTACTTGCTCTCCACATGGACACTTTGTAAAATAGTCGTGAAGCAAACACAGATGCTTGTATTTCCACAAGATCTTTGTGTTAATTTATGACAATGAATGGCATTACCTGCCAAGGATTATGGCTTGTCAGAGGAAGCCAAAGGAGCTGTTTCACAAGTGCTGCTCTTTGCTTCTCATGGGCCAGTTGTGCAGGGAGGCACAAAGGTTGAGAAAGCCACCAGCTGTAATACCTCATGTGAATTTTGCCTGTCCTGGCAATCTCCAAATTTCTGAAGTGCTTGTGATAATGTTAAGGATGTGCCCTTTCAGATTATTACTGTGGAATATGATACAGATTCCTGCAGTTTGTTGCACAGACCAAGTTATCTGCCTGAGGGATTTCACATGACACAGTGAAATCTAATTTTAAAAACAAAAACAACATAGGCATTTCTTAATTTTCCGTGTTATGAAACATTAAAATTCTAATGTTTAACAGCAAAGATCTGTTGGGAAAATAAGCATTAACCAAGTCCAAGTTTTACCTATGTTTAATGGGTAAATATTAAATTTCTGGGTCTCTTCAAAGTCTACGTGATATCCCCAAGTACAAGTTACTCATTAACTGATTAAGATAAATAGAGATTTCATTTGAAAATTTGTTTTTTCCAAAATGGAGCAGAGAACATTGCTTGCATTGATGGTCTTTTCCTCATTTTTAGTATTAGCAGAAACTATTGATCAGAAGGTATTTTCTCTATTTTTATTATCAATATCTCATTTGCTCATTTGATGATGTGGTGGTATTGCTGTAACTGGCCAGGTAACCCAGGTAACTCCTCTGGTAACCACCACCTGGGGAGCCTTGGGTGGACTGTGGTGAGATTTTAGAGCTTTGGGTTATTTTAAAGTCTTTTTGGTTGTTTGTTTGGGCTGTTACAGTACTAATGTAGCAGGAGGCATTTGCAGATGTATCTGATCATGCTCTTACTCAGGGATGTAAGATATCAAATTTGAGAGATCAGTAGCTCTGCCTTGGCCACTGGATGAGGTTTGGATCTTGACACAGGACCAAGCAAGCACTATGCAGTGCCAGGAGGTTTCTGATGAGTGTTTAGTAATATATATGGAATGGAAAAGAGGGAAGTAGAAAGCTATTTGCACTGTCTGGAGGAGCAAACTGTGTTTTGTACTATCAGAGTACCATGGGGTACGTGTGAGTGGTGGCATTGTAAAAACATCAATATTAGAGAAGAAGAGGAAGCTTTAAGTCAGAAGGTTTCTCTGTCCATCGTGCCTATTTGGAAACGTGTGAAGTGAAACTGAAATGCAGGCAGGTGTTGGGAGGCAGAGCCAGGCAGCCGAGAGCTCTGCAGGAAGCCGTAGATGGAGGTGTATGGGCCCACAGTGCTTTTGCTTTGGGGTACACGCCTGGGGCTGGTCTTCTCTGCTTCTCTCACCAGCGGCACAGCAATGCTCCTCCCCATGCTGCATCCCACTGACCCCTGGTTTGTGCTGGCCACAGCCTAAAATGCTGTCAGGGCTGGGCGAGTGCAGGAGATGCAGAGCCTTCTCCCTGCACTATCCCTTGGGCAGTAAAGCAAAGATTTTGTACCAGGTAAATTTTGCACAGGACAAGCTCCTCCTGTGTTGGAATGATCCTCGGTGGGCACCAGTGGCCACCACCTGCCTACGCTGCCCCAGTGAGCCACAGCCTGGGGCTTGGTGCTCCTTATGGCAAAACTTCACTCTGAATGTGCCATGGGCAGGTTTGAGTATGGCACGGCAGCAAACTTTTGAATTTTAGCCAGTGTCCTAACTGAGAAGAGGCCACTGGATGCTATTAATTAGCAAGCCAAGTACAGGAGATTAATTATCAAAATAGCTAAAGGTCAATTAGTTCAAGAGACTTGGAGGCTGGAAAAAGTAAAAACAGAAGTGCAATGATATGCTCTGATGCTGAGCTTTTTTATTTTAAACAACTGTTGGACTGTTGTGAGGCTGATGATGCCCAAATCAACCTTTCTTAGTGCCACTGCTGAAACATGATTAGGACCTTCAGAGAAACATCCCAAATGCAAAAGGAGGTGTTTATGTAGGCAGGTGCTCCAGGCAGTTCTCAGTCCAGCCATCCCTCTGGGATGTTCTCGGGCAGCTCCAGAATGGTGCCCTCCCCTTTGGGCATCAGGGGCCCTGGAAGAACCAGAGCAGGAGAAACATGAGTGCTCAAAGGGCATCTCTGCTTGTGCAACCAGCGAGGGGTTGGGAGGCCCATGCAGGGTTTCAAACCTGCTAAACATCCTGTGGGACACAAGGTACCAAGCTGAAAAACAGGCAGCAAAGTCAATAGCTGGTAGAGCAAATAAACAGTCATACAAAAAACAGGGCCCTTCCCTGGGTCAGGCTTAAAGAGGTTTCTGATCTTCCTGAGGTAAATCTTGGGCAATGCACTGGGGTGATGCAGCAGCAGCTTCACTGTACCCCACGGAGAGAAAAAGGTTCAACAGAAGCTTCTGTGGACCAGCAAAATGCAGATGGAACTGCATGTTTTGCATGGAGCAGTGGTTGTGGCTGCAGAGAAGGGAATAAGCAGACTGGTCCAGAACAATCCCCTCCCCAGTTCCAGCCAGGCTAACAGTTCATCAGACTTTTCAAATAGCATCATCCAGGTAAGGACTGCTTGGGAGCAGAACCTGAGTGTTTCTGTCTCAGTCTGTTTATTTTTTTCCAGCCTGAAATCTACAGCCTCCACGTGGACTGCAAGGTCACATCACGATTTGCTCACACTGTCATCACCAGCAGGATTGTCAACCGAGCCAATGAGTCCCGAGAGGCCACCTTTGAAGTGGAGTTACCCAAGACAGCCTTCATCACCAACTTCTCCATGTAGGATCAGTCCTTACCTGTGGTGTGAAGGAGGCAGCTCGGGGCAGGGGGTTCATCTTTCTGCTCAGGAGCTGGTGGGCAAAGAGCACAAAGAGGGTCCTCCACAAAAATGCTCTGTGGGGCAAAGTAGTAGGCAGCCAAATAGAAAAGAGGTGCCCAGAGCCAGGCTGCCTGCTGCACAGGGTGGGTGACAGATGTGCTCAGTGGTGGTATTTCTTCTGCTTCAGCCTCCTAAAGACTCTGCAAGGACAAGGTGTGGTGGTGGTGGCTGCTGGCATCCTCCTGGGTGGGGAGGGATTTGGGAGCCAAACACTGTCCCTTGCTCTTGCCCAGAGAGTCACAAAAAACTTCTGTTGAGTTTCTTTCCCCGGTGCATTCCTTCTAATATTAATTAATTTTTATGGAAACTAAACAGGTCCATCGATGGTGAAGTATACCCAGGAATAATAAAAGAGAAAGCTGCTGCTCAAAACGAGTATGACACGGCAGTCTCGCAAGGGCAGAGTGCCGGCCTCGTCAAGTACGTTGCCGTTCTGAGTAAGGCTGCTCCAACACCCCTCCTTGGCTGCCTGTTTGGCTGGGGGCAGGTTAAACCCTGGAGACAGCTACAGTGTAGTGGGGGCAAATGTGAAAATCAGTCCTGGCTTCTTGGTGGGAGGGACAGTGTGTGTGTGTGTGTGTATGTATTTTTTTTACGTATATATATTTTCACATATATGCAATTTATATGTGGTCCTGCAATGGGCTCCAATGGGAAGCGTCCCTGTTTAGCATTGCCCTGGGGCTTGCTGTCATAGAATCACTGAATCATAGATCACAGAATGTTCCTGAAAGGGTCTACAAGGATCATCAAGACCAACCCTTAAGTGAACAATCCATAGAGAGACTGAACCCACAACCATGGTGTTGTTAGTACCATGCTCTCACCAGTTGAGCTAATCTTAAGGTCAAGAGTCCTTAAAGATCATCTAGTTCCAACCCCGCTGCCATGGGCAGGGACACCTTTCAAGTTGCTCAGAGCTCCATCCAGCCTGGCTCCCTGTCATTTGAGAGCACTTTGCCACACTGGGACGATGCTCAGTGCTGAGTCTGCTTCCTCACAAGCACAGAGGACTGTGGCACTTGAGCAGACATCACAGTTTCAGGGTATATTTAATCTGTGCTTCACAGGTATTCAGTCTGAGGCATGCAGGGATTTCTGCTCCGTTTCTCAGATTGCACCCATTAATGTAATATATGTGATGTATAGAATAGCACCTGCAATGTAAAAAATCCTCTCTGTGATGAACAATATTTACTGCTACTCTTTTTTTTATTTATCCAATGTGGCCCCTTGGCCTTTATCTTGCACACTTGACAAACTCTGGCCACCACAAGGAAACCTTCCCTGCAGGAGGTAAATCTCTGCTCTTGCCCCCCAGAATTACAGACAGAAAGCTGGAGCAGTTCCACGTGTCTGTCAGCATTGCAGCAGCCAGCAAAGTCACTTTTGAGCTGACCTATGAGGAGCTGCTCAAGCGGCAGCTGGGGAAGTATGAGCTGCTCATTAAGGTCCGGCCCAAGCAGCTGGTTAAGCACTTCCAGGTGAGCTGGGCAGGGAGCAGTGCCGTGGTTTTTGGGCACAGTCACGTTCCCTCTGAGATGCTGATGCTGACTTCTTCTCTGCTGTCAGATTGATGTGCACATCATCGAGCCCCAGGGCATTCACTTCTTGGAGGCGGACGGCACATTCATGACAAACGAGTTAACTGAGGCACTCACCAAAGTGCAGAATGAAACCAAGGTAAAGCACCAGCTGCCAGAGGTTACCGCCAGTGTCAGCTCTAAGTTATATTGCTTTAAATCTTTTTTTCTGGTTTCTTTGCAGGCTCATATTTTATTTAAGCCAACTGTAGATCAACAGAGGAAAAATTCTGAACTCGATGAAACACTCCTCAATGGTGATTTTGTTGTGCGTTATGATGTTAAGAGAGAAGCCACTGCAGGTGATATACAGGTAAAAAAGAAATAGAAATTAAAATGCATTCAGATCACAGGTAAGTCTGAATGTGAAGTGCAATCAGCAAAACAGCAACATTTGCTTTGAAACACCAAGAATGACAGGAAAAGCTCTTTCCCTCAACCCAGGGTCAGCAGGAACTGAGGGTGATATTCAGTAAATCCTCAGAGACACCAAGTATACTGCAAAAATGGATCACTCAGGAAAAACAATTAATCTTTCAAATTTTATTCAAATACCAAATCTATATTGGTATTTCATAGATGTCCCTTTACACTCTTTTTAAATTATTATTATTTTGGCTCCTCTAAAGTGTATTTGTGGCTTCTTGTAAATGACATTTAGAGGAATGTGATTTATATAACTTAAAATGATGCTTGGTCTCTTTTTTGTGATAACAGAGGCGTAACTAAATACAGCAGGAACTTAGCAAATATTTATGAACCAATGCGTATTCTAGGGAATAAAATACAGTATTTTCCATATCATTTCACTAATGAAGTATACACGGGTGTGCTAAAAGGTGGCAGCCACAGTCATTCAGCAGAGATGTGCTCATGGGTTCTTTCTCATTATAAAGAGGTAATGTGATACACAGTGATAATATGCATCTATCATATATATGGCACTGAGGTGCCTAATATATATGTATGTATGCATGCTGCTCTCTTGTAATTTTCTCTCTACAGACAGTCTTGCTTCCAGCTAGGAAATACATTTTAGTTTCTTTAATTTAAGTTCTTTGATTTGGGCTTATCAAGAAGAGCAGAATGCTGAGCATGCTCCCCACCTCTTACTATGCCAGAATGTTATGGTTTACTCTTTATTTCTTTAGATGTACTTTTATAGGTGATTTCACATTCTGTATTTCAGATTGTCAATGGGTATTTTGTCCATTACTTTGCACCCCAAGAAATGCCAGTGTTTCCCAAAAATATCGTCTTTGTTATAGACCGAAGTGGCTCCATGGCAGGCAGAAAAATTGAACAGGTAACTTCCCTCAAAGAGTGACCTCTGCTAGCACCAGGCACACACATCCCAGCCTTCTGAGGAAGCAACTGGGAATTTCTTATTGGAAACACACACTAGTTTTGTACCCAGCAAAACGTTCAGACTTGCAGAAATGCTTGAAAATACATATGCACAGATTGAAGTTATTAAATAGTAACACTTGTCTGACACAGCTGTTTTCATGGGTACTAAGCATTGAGGCAGAGAGTGCTTTCTGTATCTTTGCAGAACTTTTTGTGCTTCTTTTTTTTCTTTAATGAAGCTTGAAGAGTTAATTTCTCTTATCTGTTTTATGTTTATTGATGAATGTATGTAGGTCTGCTTGAGAGCAGACAAGCCTCCTACACCCCTCATAAGTTGTTTTTTTTGGTGTCTGCAAGTTAAGTGAATTGGCTGTTTCCGATGGTCTCAACCTAAAACTTACCATTAGGGTTTAATAAAGGCATTGGGATGCATCTGGAAGAGAGCTGTAGAGAACCCCCTTATTACACTGCAATTTCAATCCCAGTTCTGGCAAAGAAGTGGGAATAATCTAAGTGATCGTTTTCTCCTTGGAACAGACAATGGATGCCCTGTTGAAGATTTTGCAGGACCTCCGCCCAGAAGATCATTTCAACTTTATCACCTTCAACAACAAAGTGGTGGAGTGGAAAAGCTCTTTGCTGCCAGCCACTGAGGAGAATGTGGCCAGTGCTGCAGCACTGGTGCAGACTCTCACTGCCAGGGGAGGTACACATGCCTGTAGCCACAAATATGCACCCAGTGGAACGAATTGCTTAGAAAAGAATTATTTTTATTAGTTGTATAAAGCCCCAGAGTTACCATCAGTGCTTACAAAGCAAGTCAGTTTTTAAGACTTAAAAGTGATGAGTGGGTAAGAAAGCCTGTGAGTGGACAGACTGGTGACTACATTATGAGCTAGATATAGATATATAATATCTTATATATGCTTTTATATCATGTCTATGAACCATACAAGCCACAAAGTTTTGTTTCCAGTTTTTATCACAGAGATAATTGGAAGATTCCTTGATAGCACATTTTTTTCTACAGAAAAATGGCAATTCACTCAACATTTGACAGCAATTCCCTGATTTTTCTTTTTATATCAAGTGTCAGGGGACACTTGATATAAACAAACACATCCAGAGTTATACTCCCTTGTAAGCCATGCCATGGAAATAAAACAGGCAAAATAGACATGTGGCATTTCAGTTGCTGCATCAGTCAATGTGCTTGTTTAGTTCTCAGCACATCTCAAGGGCTCTGTCTCCCTTTAATGTTACATTCTGAGTATTAACAGATGTTTCCTTACCCCAGGCACTAACACCAAGAAACCCACCCATGCTCAGCTCTTTTCTCTGACTTCCTTTATAAGGCAGGGAAATCTTTCTTAAATATAGGTTAATAGGTGACAGTGTGTTTATTTAAGCCCTTTTTAATGGCTCTAGACATGTTTGTATTTCCCAGGATATATGTGTGGAAAATGCTCCCAAAAGAATACTCCGGCACTGCTATTGCAATATAATACCCCGTAATTAAGTCAAGTAGGCTAAGTCCCTAAATCCTCCTCTCTCCGAAGGATTACTTCCTGCAGAAAACTTTAAACAAGTCTGCAGGGCCTCTGCAGATGAAGGGCAGCAATCTCTGCAGATGGTTACCCTGTTTAGGTGAGCGGTGCCCGCTCTCTCATTGCAGGCACGGACATCAGCGGTGCCCTGCTGGCTGCCGTGGCCGTGCTGGACGGAGCCCAGCGGCTGCCGGAGCGCAGCGTCTCCATGGTTGTTCTGCTGACAGATGGCCAGCCCACGTCTGGTGAGTGAATTCTACGCTCAGGCCGCCCTCCCCTGGGGTTTTTTATCTTTTACACTTGCATCTCAATATTGATAGGCCAAGCCTGCGTTTTAGAAGAGCTTTGGAATACTCAGGCTGAGCTACTGCTGGATCTAGAGAGGGGGATTATGCGAGGGCTCTGCTGAGGGCTGTAGGGAGTGAAGGCAGAGCCTGCCTGCCTGTGGCTGCATATCCTTTCGCTGGGAAGTGTTTTGCTGTATACCGTTGGCTTCCCAGTTTATAAACTCAAGGGAATTGGAGATACCCCAGGCACAGCTGAATTAGAGAAGTAAAATACCTAAAGACAAAACATGGGCATTTTGCACATACTGTGTACAGTCCTATTTGAGACATATTGCTTGTGCTTCTTCACCCTCCGTGCCTCAAACTTGAGATATTTTCAAGGCCCTTCTTGTTCTGTATTCTTTTCAATGTCTTAATTAGTGATCAGCTGTGGCAGCACAAACCAGAGGACTGAGATTGAAATATCACGTGAAATAAGCAACAACTCCCAGTGCAATAGCACAAACTCCCTTGTCCTGAACAGGGGTTTGTCTTAGTTTTGTGTGGCACCAGCATCCTCCAAGGCCAGCAGTATTAATTCTTCTGTAAGCCCTCTAATAAGATCAGTCTGCCTTTTAGTTTGTGTGAGCCATTCTGCTCTGGGGTTTGTTGATTTTTTGGGTTTTTTTTTTAAATAAAATTCAGGTCACAGTGCTGCCTCCCCAGCACAGCCACAGTGAGTCTCCAGTGCTCCCCACACCCAGTGGTTAGAAATCAGGCCAGGGTGGAGTGTCAGGCATTATTGCATACACTGCCTTCCTTAGCACAGCAGCTGAAAGGGAAAGAGCAGAACTGCTCCCATGATATTGCTACAGGCAGTGACAGCTTCTGCCTGGAAATGCGGATGGAGAAGCTCTTCATACATGGCCATCAGCAGCTCTTCAACTGGGATAAGATGATGGTGTGAAAATCTTTTCCCTCTGTCACACAAAGGAGCTGGGAGAACAGCATGGCTGAGTTCATTGGCAGTTTGTTGGAACTGCACCATTAACCAATCCATTCTTCTCTGAATTGACACACATAATTTTTATGGATGGTACTTGTCTTTTGAATGCTTGATGAAGTGTATCCATCCCTCGTGTTGTTAGCTTGTAGTGTGTGTCCCTTCTGTACTAAAAACCTCCCTGGCCCTGTAATTCTCTAAAATATTTTGCACTTAGCCATAACAGCATGAGTAGAACCTAGTAAAAGTCATTAAGGGAGAGAATCACGTTTTGGCACTCCATATGCAGAGTGATGCTTTCATCTCCAATTCAATTACCAGCATTCTATGCCATATCTGTTTAGTATTTTATTCTGAATTATTTTAAAAAACTTCAGGCAGAATTTTCCACTAACCTGCTGTGATCTTTCTGCACTTGAAAAGACGCAAACCCACAACGGTATGTTTTTGTTTCATTTACAGGTGAGACAAATGTGGAAGTAATTCAAGAAAAGGTTCAGAAAGCAATCAATGGGAAATACGCTCTTTTCTGCCTTGGCTTCGGGTTTGATGTCAGTTATAAATTCCTGGAGAAAATGGCCCTGAGAACTGGGGGAATAGCACGGCGTATCTATGAAAATGCTGATGCAGCCCTTCAGCTCCAGGTCAGGAGGAAGGAATGTGCCAGAAAAAACATCTATCAGCTACAGCTGATGTCTGGTCCTAGCAGCAAAATCACGGATTTTCTGAGATGAAATGTTGGGTTTGAGTTTGCCTGTTAATTTAGCAGAGGGAGGAAGGCAGGTCTGGGATATCTGAGGGTTTGTGCCTTCCATATGTCCATGACTCAAAGTCCTCAAATCAGCCACATTCAGACAAACTGGGAAACTCACACATTTCTGTAATTTCACACACAACTGTAAAAAGAGAAATTGTCCAGGGGAAGTGGACAGTTTCTAAGTTTGCAGTAGTCTTGCCCTGCTAAAGAAAGAGCTTTTAAAGGGGGTTTTAGACATTCAACATATTGCTTTGAACAATTTTGCTGTCATTTGTGTGTGTTCTCTGTCCCACTACTTCTCTTTAGGGCTTTTATCAAGAAGTGGCTACCCCAGTATTAATGCAAATTGAAATGCAGTATCCAGAAAATTCCATTGAAGGATTAACCAAGAACAATTTCAAGCTGTTTTTTGAAGGATCTGAAATTATCGTGTCTGGAAAAATAAGCAATGAGCTGGATCTTTTGCCAGTAGAAATTAAAGCTCAGTCAGTAAGTGTTTAGTTTACTAACTGTGAAAAACATCTCTCCCTTCTGTCTTTTTTGGCACAATAGGAGGCTTCAAGAAGTGTTTTGTGTTTAGTATAGGTTCTTTACATTTGGGCATTCAGCTGTTTTCCCATTGTTTGAACCCTCAAATAATTTGCTAAAATTACCCTCCCTTGAATTTGCTAAAAAAGAAAAACCTTGAAGAATATCCACAAATAAGCAAACGGAAATTTTAATTCTACAAAACCCATGATATTTTTTCCTTTTAAGCACTTTTAGGTTTGTATGGTTACATCAAATCTCAATTATTCATCTCAAAAACGTTGAAATAGAATAATTTAATTACCTCCTTTTTTCATCATTTCAAGTCCAGAAATATATATCTAAAATATATGCTTCTTAGATAGTTTTGATTTACATTTTCCAGTGGGAAAGAACAAAATTGAAGGACAGTTGGTACTGAAAGATGTTCTTTTAAGTCTAACAATGTGACTATAAACAAAGTCTGGAGCTGGTTTTTGATGGTCAGTTTTCTCCCACTTCAGCACACAAGTGACTTGACTCTTAAGGAAGAAGCAAATGTCAAAGAGAAGGAGCAAGTATTCCAAAATCAAAGATACATCTTCGGAAATTTTATGGAGAGACTGTGGGCTTACTTAACCATTCAGCAGCTTCTGGAAAAAGCGTAAGTGATTTTAGTGCTTCACGTAACAAACTTCTAACTTCTCAAAACACAGATTCCTTATTCACAAATTATATGGTCAGAAAACGCAAAGAGACAGAAATATTTCTCCAGACAGTATGAAAAACATAAGATACTGGGACAATCCTACAGTACTGTATGATGAACATGAAGTAAAGCACTTCAGTTTGTGATAGCACTACAACATTTCATTTCGTACATATATGAAAACATAATGTAAAGCATTTTTCATTACATTACTGTGAAATAGATTTCAATTGTATGGATTGTGTTGAGCTGTTCTTGCACACCCAGAAATATTGTCTGTAGATAAGGAAATGGCAATAGCTAGTGAGTAGAACAATATGTATGTCCATAAGATAATTTATAGATCATATATCTATTATTTTTATGTATTTAAACCATACATAGGCTCCAGTGTTGCAAAGAATTAAGGATTTCCATAATTTCAGGCACATGAACAGCTGAGTTATCCCCATAAGACTACTGACCCTTCAATACTAAAAAATATCTGTGAAGACATAGGTAACATACAAAGGAATCCAAAGATGACTTGTTCATAGTCTCTACACAGTATTTATTCATCATTAACACAGACTTTAGTATTTCAGCGCAAGAAGAGGACCAGAAGGCCCTGGAGGCCCAAGCCTTGGATCTGTCCCTGCGGTACAGCTTTGTCACGCCTCTCACTTCCATGGTGGTCACCAAACCCTCTGACCAGCAGCAGAAGGAGTTGGCAAACAAACCCACCGAGGCTGGTAAAAGCCCCCCTGAAACACTCTGCTCTTCCTGGTTAATTGTTGTTGACTTCCACTTAGGTTCATTTGATAGTGATGTAACAAGACAAATCAGAGGCAGGAGTTTCAGGGACTGGCTTCCTTTCAAAATAAAACATGCAGGATTTTTTTGAAACGTGAAGTGATGAAACGGGCACTACTACTGAAATGGAAAACAGTTTGTTTAAATACTAACCAAAGGTAGTTTAATAGCTGTTACTATTACATTCCTGATAATGCACAAGGGTTCCACACTTTTCTCTGTAGCATTTAAGTGGAAAAACGAATGCATGGGGGAAGGCGTGATCTCAGTCAGAGTTTTGCAAGTGGATAAAAGGATATACCCATCCTTTAACACAAAACACCTCATCACCTGAAGCCCTTGTGCCAGTTTGCTGGTTTACATGGGTAAAGTAATTCAGTGTTGACTGTATGATACTTATCTGCCCCTCTTCCTCTTGACAGATAATGAGAAGCCCAGCAGTCTTCCAGCAGGAGGTGAATGTTTTCTTCTTTTCCAGTGGCATATTTTCCTAGTCTCTAATAAAAAATCAAACAAACCAACCAACCAAGCAAACAAAAGAGTTCATGGTGGTTGTTCTATAGAGGGAAGTCTCTGAGATTTGAAAAGATGTGTGAAGTAAATTGTAAGCAATACCTGCCACAATCTGTGCGGGTTTTGGGTGCACAGGGTCAAACGGAGAAAATCTTCCATTCAGAAAGTCTCAAAGGTCAAAATTATCTGTGCTCTTGAGGAAAAGTAGTTCTTCAAGTCAATCATGTCAGTGATGCTTTCTGCTTCTTCCTACCACGTGTGAAGCATCTTTACAAAAATTAAACTCAAGAATGCCTTCTGAGGACGATTTTGGTATTTTTTTCCTCTCTGGAAACAGCATTTATTTGAATAATAATTTTATAGATGAAGAACTTTGGGTTTACTCCAGTTATTTCACAGAAGTATATTGAGGGAATCACAATGCTGCCCTGTTTTTGGAGGTTGCCTCTTTGAAATTGATGCTGGGGAGTTTAATAGCAGAAAACTCCCTGACCAGAAACACTCCTGTAAGGTATGTGATGCAACCATGAGTAAAACACAGATACTCTCTTTTCTTTCTCCAGGTGCTTTTAGAACCATGAATGGGCCACCTCCTGGTAAGTACTCCTCCTCTGTTTCTATTCAGAGTAATTCTATGAAGTTCATTTCATATGTAGGGTTATATCAACCTTATTTTAATAAATACATTTGGATTGGAGATGCCCACTTGATAGACAATTTAGTTTTTATTATATGTATTTCTGTCCACAGATATTTTATAATGAACTATAAACCTCTGAAAACAATCTTGGTCCCTTTTCAGAAATAAAAACATATTATACCTCGTGAAAATAAATGTGAAAGATCTGGAGAAATATGTATTAGTAAGCTGAAAGAAACGGGTGCAAAAACAAAATAATTCACCAGTCCTGGGGTATCCAGAAAATGCAGTGGGCAACAAGCAGGATGGGTTCTCTGTTTCTAAGGGTGTAAGGCATAAACCCAAAGCAACCATACATTGGGAAAACTCCTTTTTTCAGGTCGAAGGCGCTCTGAGCTCCAAACTGGCAGCAACAGGAAGGTATCTTCAGCAGGTAACTGCTCTCAGTAGGGTGAGACGAGCTGGGCTGGGTGTGCTGCATTCAACACTGCACAGCAACCCTTGAAAACACTGCTCTAAACCCTCCCACAGCCCCAGCTGAGCATGGCCCCATGGCATGCTCTATCCTGAGAGAAACAGGCACTGCATGTTGTGCCTTTTTCCCACTGGGACATCTTGTCTTAGGCAAAGCTCTTCAGAGTAGTCAGTGAAGAGCTCTGCTAAAAAAAGGCTTCGAGGACGCATTTGTCCTGGTTAGTCAGTTGACTTAGAGAAAAATGTTTCAGTACACTCTTCTTACTGATTTTAACTATTTCAGTTTCCATGTTCAGAGACACCGTAAGAGCACAACCTATTGGTAAGTGATACACATCCTAGCCCCATTTCAATTATGACTGTAACTGTAATGTACACTTTTCATGCAACAATGCTTTTTCTGACTGCATCAACTCTGTGAAAATCTTTTACCTCTTCTTGCAAACCTTGGCTAATTCTTTCCATTTAAGTAAAAAATATCCCCATGTTCCATGAGAAAACCTCTCTGGCTCGAGGATGTAAGAAATACAGTAAAACTGATCTTCAGCCTAAGCTTTTTTAAGGGCTCATAGAGCTTAGTAAACTCAATATCTAAAAATCTGTTGGTTTCATTCATATCAAGGTGCTGTGCCTGGGTGTGCTTTTCAACAATTATTGCTTTGTTTTTCATCATTCTATCCTATAAAAGCTATAACTGATGTTCTAGGTATAAATCTATAAATTATTTTTGCTGTACCTATCCAGGGCACAGGCTCGATTTGTTTTGTGGCTGATATATTTCTTCTGTCTTTTCAGGCAGTGAACATCCACAATTTCTCTTTCAATTACCCAGACAGAATGAAAGAATCTGCTTAAATATTGATGAAACAGCACAAAGCTCTGTCCACCTGCTGTCAGATCCAGAGCAAGGTGAGTGAGCCACGTTACCCCAGTACCAAGACAAGGACAGTCACTGGGTCTGTGAGTGCAGTTGGTGTCTGGGAATAACCCCCTCTCACGAAGAGCCATCTCATAGCTGCTGCCTTGCACTGACCAGAGAGGTTGTGGTAAATTCTGCCTTTCTGTTAGTCAATATTAATGGTGCAACAGCTGGGAGCACTTCTCACAGGTCTCAAAGGTCTGGTTGAGGGTCACATCCTCTTCCTGGTGTCACTTCCTTGGTCCTTAGGGTTTTCTCCTACCCAGCCCTTGGGCCTTTGGAGGATGCAGAGACCTTAAACCTCATGGTCCCTGTGTGCCAGCAGAAAGGTGCTTGCTCTGGATGCCCAGCAGCTTTTCTGTGCTCCTTTACTCAAGGAACCACGGCCCGAGCACCAGGCACTTGCTCTGATTATGGAACAGAGACACCTCTATGCAGGAGGTGGAAGCATGGGGTTGAACAGGCTCTAGAGACCCCACCACAGTCTTGGGGCATGTGGAGCTGAAATCCAGGGTACTGTGCCCCACAAAACTAGATTTGAGACCCAGAAGTTGTTTCAGTAACAAAACTGGAGCAGGTTTATTGAGATCACTCAGGAGAAGAATCACCTGACAAATTTGTATTAAAGGGCTCACTGTGACGGGGAAACTTGGAAATGGAGTAAATCACTTTGTGCAGTTTGATATTGACTACGTGAATCCCCCCGTGCAAATCCGTGTCTACACTCATGCAATCCTTGTAAGCCACAACAACAAGAACAATTGGCTGTCATGGATGAAGTCAGCCTCCTCCACCATCCAGGGGTAAGAAACACCTCCCTGTCCTTTCCTAAACTTGAAAATGTGTCAGATCTTTGTTCATTCAGGCCTCTACTTTCCCATTAACCTGAAGTAAGTGCTTCCAAATGTCCTTATCCAATGAGTATATCAGTGTGAGTAGCAGCAGGGTATCTTCATAATCCTCCATTTCAAATATGGAGAACGAAATAGATTTGATTTTAATTCTCCATGCCTGTGTAAAGAGAACCAGAACAACTCCACCACCAGCGTGCTGTTCATGTATTTATGCTCTCAAGGAAAGGACCCACAGCCATGCAGAGCAGCCCTGGTGCCAACAGCAGCCACTTTGTGTTCCTCCAGGGCAGAGCGAGCGCTGCCAAGTGATGACTTTGACATTTACTGTCCCTTTTATACAGCACTTGGCTCCACACAGGCTGGGGTTTTCTTTCTCCTCAGTTTTAACAATAACTCCCATCTGGGCAGCTGACGTTTTTTATGGGCAGGCATAAAGTGTTGTAATAGCTGTCTGTAACGAAATGCCTCCTGTAGGAGAAGGGATACTTTAAAAGCAGACTTTATTTGTTAGGGTAATTAGAGCAGGATCCTTCCCTACCACAAGGAATAGCTGAGTGTAGCTGACTCCCCCAGCCTTTTTATATTGCTGGAATAAGTCTCCACAAGGATCCAGTGCTGGCCTGGGGCAGACAGGACACACATCACTGCTCCCCCACACGCAGCTCTAGACAATAACAAGTCCCACAACAACTGCTTTCAATTATTCTTGTAATCCAAACAGAGCCAAGAACTTGCTGGATTTATGTCCCAGTATAATTTGCCAAGCAGAATGATCCTCCTGCATCAGTCCAGCATCCCAGCCCTTGCACCAGCACCCAGGGGGTGGCTTTGTCAAACCTGTCTGCAGGAGTAAAATGACAGATACATTTATGTCCTGCAAGCCCACCTGGGATAACAATAACATGAATGGTTCAGAAGAAAGGCAAGGTCTGAAAAAACTTGTAAAATATCCATGAAAAAAGTATTTGACTTGTTCATAAAACAGATGAATTATTTTATTAGTTTATTTTTTTTCTCATAAAAATGGTGAGATTTTTTTTTTCCCATCCAAACATTTCTTGTCATTATGGATAATAAGGTGTATTCATCAGCAAAAAATTCTCCCCTGGTATATCTGCAAGACCTGTTGTGCAGCACAGAGAGAAAAGATATTCTACTCAATATTTTCTAGCTTAAAAGTAACTACAAAGAGATCAGGAAAAATGCAATTGCAAAGAGATAAAAGGCAAAAATGAAATTATTTTTATTAATTAATGTCAGTTTAATACATAGTCTTTCTTCTCATTCTTCTTGGAAATAATTTCACAATTTACTTCCTAGGCTGAGAGTGTCAGTTGAAAAGGAAAAGAGCGTTACAGCATCACTGCCTGATACGGTCACAGTAAAAATTTCCTTGGTCAGGTTTCCACATGATTTCCTTGGGCTCTATTTCTTGAACACCGACCGTTTTTCGGACAAAGTCAGTGGAGTTCTGGGTGTGTATCATTATGGTGAGATGCAGCTAAGAATCTAAGCTAAGGTCTCGTAACTCAGCTCCTGAAATGAGAGTGTAGTCGGGAGGTTGTTTCAGGGAGTTCTTGAGAAACTTTTCATTTAATGAAGTCTTTTTGGACATTTAACTTTTACTGCCCAACAATCTCGAAGAGGGGAGGTCTCAGCCTGGAAACATAACACACATAACACGATGCTTTTCCACTCACCAGTGGCACAACCCTAAGTAGCCCATTATGGGTTTAGAAGATGTTAAAATACAACACAAATAATAGTTGGGCTTAAGCCCAACAGTGCTGTGGAGTGACATGATTGCTGCAGCAAACTCATTTGATGTTAAATAATAGACTATAAATAATGGACATAAAATTGTAAATAATCATGGTTAGAAAATGAAAGCCAGCTGCTCCTGAATGTCTTGGCTCCAAAAATCCTGGTGGGACCTAAGTTGAAGTTGTTTTGGAAACTTTGCAAACAGAGAGGCTGCATATTCCAAAAACCACAAGAAAGAAATAATTATGGAAACTCATCAGAGCAAGGCTGAACCTTGCCATGGAGAGTGTTAAGGATAACAGGAGATCACAGCTGAAACTGGAATTTTCTAAACTTACTAATGTAACAGCCAAACGTGGTCTTTGTTTTCTGAGATAAAGAGCTGCTCTCCTGGTGTTAGAGCTGCCATTTGGGTTAAACAAACAGCAACACTCAGCTGGTTTGTATTTTTAAATAATTTTCGTGTCTGTTGCTTAGGTCAATTTTATTCAAAAGCACAATTTGGGGATAATTCCAACAACAATCAGAGAGCTGTGGAAAGACTCCTGAGAGTGTCTGGATCTGAGCACAGAGTTTCCAGGTAACAGACATGGAGGATGTGTGTGCTTTGAGATGTACTTTATCAGCAAATGCCAGAGATCAAAAGAAATGAAACTGAGGGAGTGTTTGTTGGAACACACTTCTTTGGTGTAAATAACTTGCACTTCAGTTTTTCCCTAACAACCTGAATTTGTTGTTTAAGTGATGCTACAGGGCTCAAGGCTCCTATTTCACTGGGGGGAAATAATTGTACCCTGGGGCTACAGCTTGCATCGTTTTCCTGGACAGGGAGGGTGTTTCCTCAGTTGGATTTACCACGAGAAAATTTTTCTATCCTTCAATTGCTTTTAGCACAAGTCTGTGATGGGGAAAAAATGGTGTGAGTGTGCAGGTCCTGGGAGTGCTGAGGTGCAGCTCTGCCCACACAGGCCTCTGAATTCTGGTGCCATCTGCACATCAGGGCAATTCTGGCCCTGCCCTTTGGTTGCATTATCACAATTTCTCTTGTTTTGATTTCATTTCAGATTGTACAGGAAAGATTACAGACTTGAGCCAGCCAGCGATCCTGTTCCCTGCTGGTCCATAAATCTAACACCCTAGAAAAAAATTTCTGTGAAGAAAACAATGCAGATGAATCTGTTCCAAGTATTTTTGATACTTTCATCAAGAAAACCACGCAGTTCAAGCCTTACTGTTACTCTATATATAAATGTCACAAATATTTTACCTTGAAATAATTATACTTTCAAGATATGACTGTGCTTGCTTGTTTGCTAATTGAAAATAGGTTCTAATCTAATCTAATCTGGTTTTGTTGCTGAAGATTTTTGTGAATTAACTAAATAAAATCGACATTATCAGCTTACAGTTTGATATGGACACATGGACTTAGGTTTCCAAATAAAAATCAGTAGTGGCATCATCCAAGCCAACAAATGTGTCATGCAAACAGTAATAGATTTCTAAAACTCTATCCAGTTATAAATGACAGTGTTCTTGAACCATGTGTTCTGTAGAAACACCATGAAGTTTTAGGCAGCATTAGTTTACCATGTCTCTCATTTTTTATTTCATTGCTGTATCAGGGTTCCCTTGGAGGTCGTTCTGTGAGACCATTCAAAGCATGAAACCAGCAGTGAACAGAGCTGGGTGTGGGATGCAAACCCCCACCAGCTGTGGTGTGGTTCATTGTTGCAAAAGTCTCTGAGGCTCCCTTTTGAAAACATCTGCAGAACAGCCACTGACTGGTTGCAAAACCTCTGGTTGCAAAAGACAGCATTTCAACCCCAAAAGTTAGCAGCTTTTTTTGGCACCATTTCATACATTTTGCAAACACTGGAAGATGTTTTACAAATAATGAACAGCTCAAACCCAACCTGATTCTCTGCTGTGCACAACTGCAGAGTAAACACACGCAGAAGCCTCTGCCCATGGAATCCAAGCTGTAGTTTCAGTCTTCCACTTTTTGTAAGTTTTAATTCCAAAAGGATTTTGTTTTACAATTTCAGTTCCTTTATATCTTTGAACCCATAAATATGCCCTCATTGTAGGCATATTTTTAGTTTAACAGAAGTTGCTTTCTATCCTGCCAATAATATATATAACTGGAAAAACCTTATTATTTTAAAACAATGTACTCAAAGATAAACAATTTCTTGCCAAAGTCAATAAGCTAAAACAAACTGTATAATTAGAAGCCTGTTCTTTAAAAGAACTGTGCAGACATGATGCCAAGATATGTTTGTGTGAATTGCTTGCACTTTCAAGGTGCTGATTTTGCTGGACAAATTACATGACAATTTGGAATTTGGAAACTGGAAGCACCAGATTGCTCACTTCACTGCATCAAAAACAGGATTTTTTCCCAATCTGATTGTTTCCATTATAGATGAACTCGGGACTTGAATCACAAGCTGTCAATCCTGGGTTATACCAGCAGACTTACTGCAAATTAAATATTCCCTGCTTTCAGTTATAGGGTGTCTACGTGTCCCCTCCTGCCCTGCTGCCAGCTGCAGGGACAGAAACGGTGCTGGTCAGGGAGCAGTGGCTCATGGCTGGGGCAGCTTTCACCTGGGACCCTCTGCTTTAAGTGAGGGTCAGGCAGGTACAGCCATGATTGAGAGCTGCACTCAAACTGCAGTGCCTCAGGTTCCCCAGGCAGCTGCTGCCCTGCTAATGCAGTTCTCCCTTGCTGCAAAGAAGCTCTGGGCCAGGGAATTTATTAAGGTACAATAGAAACTCTTCACATTGTTCAAAGATTTTATCTGACTTTGAATAAAGTTGTGCTTATGGAGGTTTCTGTGCTTTCTGCAGCAGCCCAAAGTTGCTGGTGTGCCTGGCTACTGCAGCTCCTAAATCTCTGTAGTGCTGCTTCCCCTCTGTGTGTGTGCTTTCCATTCTGTAAGGAGCCATGCCACTCTTCTTCACTTGAATTGTGTCTTAATCTGTTGTTTAGTGACTCAGTTCCTGTGCTTTCCAAGCAACAAAGTGAGTTCTGATGCGTTTCTGATTCCCTACATTCCCTCCTCTTGCTCAGAAGCTGAAGGCAGACGCAGTAATGAATATTTGGCATGCTGTAATTTCTAATTCCAGTGCAAAATAATGTCAGTGTATATTATCAATCTATACATATCTCACAGGATATATCCCCACACTTCTCTTTTAACCAGTAGCCATCAGCAGGAGGAGTAAATCTTACTGTGAGCATCTGTCTGCTGCTTTTCTCTGCTCTCCCTGTTACCTTTAGCTATATTTGCTGTTCTCTCCTACCTTGCAGGAATCTTAGAGCACTTATTGAACAGGAGCCATGCAAAAGCAGACCGGAGCCCCTGAGAGCAACTCGTGGCTCCCAATTCAGTCACAGACAAGACCCCTGCCAGCTCCAGAGATTTGCCTCATCACCATAAATCAAACAGGAGAGTTCTGGCTGGCCCCGGGTTTGCCTTGTGCCCAAACTCTGCCAGCCAGAGAGGTCAAGGTCTGCTGTCCACTGCTCCACTTTATTGTGTCAATGGAGCAAGTGAGGACAGGACCAGCCCTGATGGGCAGTGCCACAGCTCCTGTCTCAGGATCCAAAATGGATCATTGCTTTATTTCATTCTATTCCATCTAATTAATTCTCTTAAAATAAAAATTTAGATCCATGTAAACGTAACCTTATTAGTTCCAGTGTCCTGGTCTTCTCTTACTCCTTCCTGTTGCTTTCCCTGCCTTCCTCATTTTTCAGTCACTTATTACCTTCTTTAGAAATTATTGTTTTCTTCCACCATTTCTGCCTGGATTTAGCAGGCAAAGATCTGCAGCCACTGTTACACCCTCCCCCCTCACCTATTTTTTTCCTACAAAACTGCTGCTTTCAGTAAAGGATTTCGCTCCTCAAAAAGGCCTGTATCTCCCATAAATTTACAGTAAGTATATTTTTCCTCAATTTTTTTCCTCTTTGATTTTTCTGACGCATTTTTGTTCACCTCTATTCTTGTTCTTTCAATTTAACCCATCACATCTTATATCATCTTATTTTTCCCACTACACTCCTCTTTGCTCTGTGTGTCTGCGTTCTAGTTTTCCACACAATGACTTCCCTTGTCTTACTACGGTTGTGGAATATTCTGCTTTGCCATGTGAGACCACGACTGCCTTTTTGTGGCTGATTTGATCAAAAGACACTTGAAGTAAATAAGAAATATGAGGGCGAAAGAATATGTTTTAGGTTGGTTGAGTTTTTTTGCTTTGGAAGTAAGAGCTTGCAATTTCTTGCAGTAAAAAATGAATATATAAATAAATGGGGCACTTGCCCTGAATGTGGTCATAAATTCTTTTATGGGAACAGAAGGAAGGGCCTTACTCAAGAAAGATATAGTCCAAAAGAGCTATCATTAGTTAAATTTGAGTGCTGCTTGCAACTGTGGTGTTTCATTAACTTATAATAGTTCAAACATTCAAAAGTTAGGCTCAAATTAAAATGCTAAAATACGGAAGTCCTGGATGCCAACAATCACCTCCTGTGCTGGCAGCAGCCCTCAGCACTGCAGAGTCAAGAGGTCAGGTGGTTCCAAGTACCACGGGCTTATCCCAAAATCTGGGCTGGGCTGTCAGATGTCCTCTTGTGCTCAATTTCAAAACATATCTGGCACCCTGGGCTTTGTAAAACTGGAATGAGAACATCGAGCTGTCAGAATAACAGAACCAGGCACTGAGTGCTGATGCTTTTATTTAATCACTCCTGACACTCAATTATGGATTAAAAGTTGGGTAGAGAGTTTCCGTTATGTTTTACAAAGTAACATTTTAAGTCAGAATTTTAAACCTAATAAGGAGGACATTTCAGAGGGTGAGGGATCTTGCACTTCAGACTGGATCAAATACACAGTAAAACTCTCTATAAGAATCCATCATACATTGTCCTTACTAAACATTTGAATAGTTCTTATATGTTGAAAATACTATTCTTTCAGACAAATATTGTCTGCCTGTGAATTTGGAGGAAGTTACAGTTGCTTAAAAGAGACTGGAAACAATATAATCTGTGTGAACACCATCTATCAGCCCAGCTCCATTGTCATGGACAAACCAGCAAGGAATATCAACCCCATGTTTAGGATCTCTTCTGTAATCCTTCTGCCAGCCCCTGCAAGGGAAAACACAGCCATGGGAGTACTGAGGTAGGAACTGCATCTGGGCAAGACAATCTTGCCTAAGTCTTTGCTAAGGACTTCATTATTTTGTACCTTGTTACTGTCAGTTCATTGTTTTTAACAATCATTGTGGCATCTGGTTTCTTGGGATCAGACCCAGGATGAATTTCAAGTATGGTGAAGTCAATGGGCCTGAAAAACTGTCCTAGAAAGAGAAGCCAAAATTACCATTTCAGGCATTAAAACAGAAACAAACCAAAAGGAAATCCCAGAACTTCTACATTCCCATGCTGGTTTCCATGTCCCTTCAGGGTTTTGATTAGATAAGTAAACACCAAGTTTCAGGTAAGGCTGAAGATATGCCCATGGTATTATTGGTACTATTTTCTGTTCATAACCCAGAATTGTATCCCCTTCATCTGGGTGTAAATTCCAGCTTCTGAGTGCATAGAACAGTTACAGCCTTTTCTAGATATCCTTCACGATATCCACACTTGGTGTCTTGTCTAGTCCATTGTATTCATTACATGTTTTCCAAGTCCTCAGCTTTTTAAAATCAGATAATGCATGTGTCGATCTCTGAAATTTCTGGGTGTGATTATTCTCAACACAAATACAATATTCTGTCTATAAATTATGTAGCCTCATAAGGAAAGACAGCAGGGAAACACTAAACAAAGTCATACCTAATAATCCATGGGTCTGTTCAGACAGTTTATCACTTTCCAATGTATACAGTCCTAGGAAATCTTGGTGGAGAGGATGTTTCTTCCATACTTGGTGCAAAACAACAACAAATGAGACACCACTGCCCATTGAGAGCACCAGATTTTTTTTTCTGTTAATTATCAAAGTTAAACTGAGGAAAAAAGAAAAACATGACTTAGAGCATTGTGTTTACCAGAGTTAACAGCAACAGGAAGAAATATGAGAAGAAGAAACAAATGCGGCTTTATAAACTACTCAGTGTTTTTTAAGAGAGAGGATTTGCTCTCTAGTTTGGTCCAGGGGAGTCTCTCTGTGTGTTCACAGACAGTCACAGAACCATATTAAATGACACTGGAAAAGGCTACCTGGCCTTCAAAATTTCAGTGAGATGATTTTAGCAAAACCTGTCCTTTAACAGAGTAGTTAGTCACAGATAGGTTTGTGATACGTAGATAAGCACCTCATGCTCAGTGATACAAATTCTATTGATAAAATCATCACTCCCATGCCTGGATACTACATGACATTCTTTCTTAAGTTTTTCAGAGAAGTCAACTCCTAAACTATTTTTGTGCTAGGATAAAGAAGATTTGCTTCTGATTGTGTTAGTGATATCATCCATGTATTTATCACAATAAAAAAAGCATGTGTATGAATGACAGTTTGCTCTTTCTGCTGCACTGCCAGGCCTTGAGAAGGCAGGAATTTTATTCTACACAATGAAATGTAGAGGAGGAGGAAGAGAAAATGTTGCCTGTTCCTTTTAGAAACCTTCTGCACAGGCATAAATGATTCTGTAATAGATCCCATGAGAAATACACCTGCTGACAATCAAAATGTATCAATTCTGTAACTGCCACAAGTTCCATTTTTAAAATGGAGATTTTTTTTTTTTGTTATGTAACATTATTACACCTTTGGAAGATTACACACTATGTCTGAAGTTACTGCTTAAGTATTTGCAAGACACTGCTACATTAAGCACAATACCAAATCTAGTTTTACCTTAGTCATAGCAATAGAAAATCAGGGGGAAATCTTCATTTACTTATTCCAAGCAGAAGAATTTGTGAATAATTCAGCAGTTATGCAACAAAGTAGAGAGCAGCATCCAGCAGGGCTTGAATCAATTTCTTTTGTAGATTCGCACAACAAATCTTAGAAGTATATTATTGATCAACATTTTAAAATATTTTAAGAAGGGTAGAAAGTAATACAAGAGCCTGATACCCTTTCTGTAAGTCTTACCCTGCTTGTTGCAAGGTGACTGAGTCCAGCCAGGTGAAACCTGTTTTTTCATCACCATTCTGAATTGTGATCGTCTCAGGAGTTACTGTCAGCTTGAAATCCAGGAGCTTATTTGCAATGCCAAGTTTTCCAAAATACGAGTTTTGGACCTTTGCATCACTATTTGCTCTCTTATCACCAATAAGTTCTCCGTTGACTGTGATGCCTAATACAGAAATGAAACAACAAGTATTGTTTTATAGACAGGACCTGATCAACTGATGCCAAGAAGTGTCTTGAAAATTTAACAGCAACCACTTAAGAAATTAAATATGAGTTGAAAAATAGGTCAGAATTACTTGTGCATGTTTTTACCAAAGTAAAATAAAGTTCTGGGGGTTGTTCTGTGAATTTTCACAAAGATTTTCATCATTTTATTGAGAGAAGTTAAATTTTTCCCAAAGCACAGAGAATTTGTGATGGGCACAGAGAGTCTGGATGACATCAGCCTCTCTTTACCAGACATTCCATGAACTGGCAACCTAAGGATTATTTTATTGCTTCTACTACAACTCACTGAGACAAATTACTACTCTCAACCCTCACAGTGGTTTTCAAACTAAGTTTGAAAGTTCATTTTGCTCCAAGAAGTGAAAACTGTCATGGTAATGATATCCTATCATAGCTACAGGACCTCCTGCTAACTTTGCTGGGAAAAAAAGCTTATACATTATAAAGAGAGAAATAGCCTTGAAACACATTTTGTTAGAAGTATCCTGTATTAAAAAAAAAAGTTAAAAACTCACCTGTAACTGGGTCATTTATTAAATTTAAGATCATACCAGGGTTTTCATTGATATTGAAACAAATGGCATCTTTTTTTTGTGGCACTGATATAATGAAGTGTGGATCTCCATCAACTGTAAAGGCAAATCACTGGTGTCTGTATAGAGATACACAGGGTCAAAGCTCCACAAGAGCATTTAATATTGCTTAATATTTAAATTTAATAACTAAATATAAATTATTTAATAGAAAACAGGCAGTTATCAACACTAAACCTACTGATGGGAAGGAGGATTGAGAAAATGACCACATAGAATTTCAGTTACTTGATCTTTAAAAGACATTGAGAGATGCTTAAAGCCAGTCAAAATACTCTCCCACTAAAAATGAAAAATGGCTGCTTTTGTGGGATTATTGAAAATATTCATAAGAATTGTGTAATTTAGCTTTAAATACCCTCTTCTGTTCTCCTAGACAGACACTACTCAAACTACTCACCACTGGTATACCATGTGGGTTGTGATGCATATGTGTGATACACTGGTGAAGCTGCAGAAGGAAAGAAAGTTGTTAGAAAAACTCACAGCAAAATGGAAAATTGCATGGTCCCTGTAAGATGTCAGGGAGTTAACATGCTAGGTAAATCACTAATTGCATCCTAGTTTTTAAAGCATGTAGTCTGTGGAATGACCATTTGTGTGCTGCTTTTGAATCAAAAAAAGCTTCAGGATAGAGACAGATTTTACTTGTAACTAAATTGCTCTGAGGGTTTCCATATAGCCCAAGATATCTATCTGTAGGACACAAATATTTCAGACTTGAGGATTAAGCTGTCAGCAAGGAAATGCAACATCATCCATTGGAAACTTCTGACTGTAGGGTTTTTTTTTCAGAATGAATTTAAGTCTTTTCAGTGAAGACTTGAAAAAATTAGACAGAGACAGAGAGAGAGGCCAACACTAATCTCCAGAGCAAAAACGTAAATCTAACTCTCCCATTTCCAGGACTGCCCAGCCAGCAATTTGGTGGATCAGTTGCTGTCTCTTGAATAAAACAGATGCTTTTTGCACAAGTGACTGAACATGTTAATTTAGCCAGAGATGCTGACTAAAGGGATCACAGTCCCTTGCTTTATATAATTCCAAAGGAAATGCAAAGTGAAGTCCATCCTCTGTTCTTGGGAAACAGTTTTCAGAAAAAAAAATGGTGGTTTGATGAGCAGGCATTTACTCCTTATAAACTATTTAGCTGAAACTTTGTCACCTCATATTGTTCAACCTTTAAGTGTGTTTTCAGCAGTGAGCAGAATTTGGTAGTATTTGTTAAAGTGCAGTTGTACTGCCAGAAGGGGTGTCTCTGCCTCTGGTAATTGCAGTTGACAGATCCTGCTCCATTCAGAAACTGAAATTAAATGACTTACCCGTCAAACGACCTCTGAACATCCCTGCTTGAATGAAACAAAATGTTATTTTAGAGGCTACAAAGAACAAAACCCAATCTCACCCACTTCCTTCCTTCATCCAAAACCAACCCAAAAGTCTTGTAATTATGTATAAATTTCTAAATATGACTAAATAAAATTTAGTCCAAATAGTGCTACAAAGCAACAGTCTTGAAGGGGCTGAAAGCACACCCTGCTTTCCAGCAAGTGTTACTTCTCCAAGAGCACGGGGTTTGCTGTGTATGGGACTGGGACAACCTGCTTCTCCCTGATCCCTCTGTGCCACCTTGTTCTAAACTGTACTTCTGGGAAGTAAGATTTGCCCACCTGCTTCCACATTTTTCTAGTCTTCTGCTCTTTCTACATGTGAAATTCTGTCAGGGTGTCTGAAGACAGGGCTTTGTGCTTTACAAGGGGCAATCATGGCATGAATGAAGACACCTCTGTGTGAGATTGCTACACACAGGTACCTGAAATCCCCAGTGCCAGCCCTGGAGAACAACTTACTTGTACTGGGCCTGAATTCTGTGGTGGTGGGATGCTGCAACCCTCAGAGACAGGAACTGAACTGAAAGCACTATTTACAAATATATCCATCTGAGAAGTTGTTTATCTATTTATAACACGATCTTGATTAATTCCCTAAGAACTTTATGACAATATTGCATCCTAGATCAAATAAGGAATGTAGGAAATCCACCTCTATTAAAAATATTAAGTAAATTTAATAAGAAACGTACATACCTTCAGCTTTTACCATGGACCAGTAAGAAGTAAAAGGAAGAAAAAGAAAATTTACCGTTTCAGTTATTCAATTAAACAGGAAAGATCCTGACCCTATTAAAACATTGTAAACACTTTAAAACTGTTTGACAACTCAACCAAGTATCTTCAATATTTTGTAATGCCATTTCTTCCCAACGATACAGCCCAGTATTTGTAGATCAAACAGAAATGAACTGAAAGTAAAAAGCTGTTATGTGGGGCAGCAGAACTGCAATTTATTATGTATGGGACAAGAGCTCTCTTTGGAATTGCTTTATTGTTGTGCCATACCTATATTGCCAAATGTTCCTCAATGGTTTTACTATTTTGTGGTTTTCCAGGCATTTGGATGATTCTATTAATACTGACTGGATGATTCAGTGAATTGATTTGTGAATTGAGGATTCAGGGTGAGTTAATTTATTTTCTTTTCTCACACAGGAGCAGTGCTTTGAGTATTTTCTCCTATTACTGCTCTATACTGTCTATGTACAGAGAGGATTTCCTTGGAAAGATGTTCAGAAAAGAGCCTTTGTACTACAAGAACCTGGAAAGGGAAAGCAAAGAACTGAAGATGACTGAGTGGATGCCACTTCTGTCAGATGTTTGGGGGTTTCCATCTTATAGAGGCCAGCTGCAAACTTTAAAGTCATTATACTGTGTAGTGACTTGAATGTTAAATTAATCATAAAGGGGTTTTATGTCAGAATTCCATTTGGAGAGTTATGAAAAATAATGCAAAAATTTATCAGCAGAATGCCTGAAAAATTAGTCAGAGTTGAAGGACACTTAGCAATTCACTGGTTTCAGGACTTAATGCAGCTGAAAAAAATCTCACTGATCTCCAGTATCTCTAAAATGCTGTAAGTTCCTATGCCAAAATCAGGAGATTAGAAAGTTTTTAATCTAGAAGGCAGCAGAGAGCCCACACAGAGCTTTCAAGAAACTTTTAGGGGCTCTAAGCAAAAGTTTGGGGAAAAAATAAAGGAAGAGAGAAAGATAGAAGATACTGGGATAGAAGAGACTGGAAAGCCTCTATCAGACCTGTAGGATGAGGGTGGCTCAAACAATAAATGAAGTTAGGTGGCTTGGGGGCACACTGAGCAGAGAGCATTGCCCTGCTTGGCCAAAGGGGAAGGGTATTTGTTACACAGGGGTTAAACAGAGAGGCTGAACTGTAGGAAAGGACAGTGTTTCACTGAGCAAGGAGTTCATATTTAGCTAAAGTATCAGAGGAGTTGAAAACAAATTGTGTGCTTTCAATATAATTGCTTCTCTTTCTGCAATATATATTACTACTGTGTTTTACTTATGTAATCTCAAACCTTTTACAACCTGATACATCCTGCCTGAGGAAGAGCTCATACAAATTCTCCCTTTTCATGTGGAAAGAGGTTACTTCAGCCTAGGGATAGATGTAGTATGTAGAAAAATAAAGGAGAAAGTGACAGGAAGTCATCTGAATATAGCTGGATTATTAGATTAGAAATGCTTCTTGGTTTTCAGGGACTTTTTCTGTAATAGTTTTGATATTTAGTTTAAAATACATTTATTTTAGATTTATAAATTGCCCATATGATTTAGTAATGAAGGATGGTTTGATGGAAATGAGCTTTACAATGGGAAGTAATTTTGCATAAACCACACACGCGTCAGGCTTGGAAAATAGATTTTGCAGATTCATATTTAAAACTGTGCCCACATAAAAGCCTTTGTTTAGGGGAACATCAAAGGAACTTCTGGCTTCCCAAATACAGTACAGTTGTGAAGATGTCTATACCTTCAGTGGGTTTATCAGCAATCCCTTCTTCATTGCCATTCTCTTCTGGTTTTGTTACCACCATGGATGTCAGTGGTGTTACGAACTTGTACTTTAGTGAGAGAGCCAGGGCTTGAGCTGTAAGGTTTTCCTTTTCTTCTCCTGTAGCTGTAATGCTGAATACAGGAAGAGACTCCCAGCATCAGTGATTGCTGAATTACTCACCACACTTCAGATTAAATATTTCACTTCAAAGTGAAGTCATGTCTCTGCAGGTAATTTATCAATAAGATATATTTGTTACAGTCTAAGAGCACTTCTTATTCTACTGGCTATCCAAGAGAAAGGCAAAACTGTGCTTTATACTTGCAATAATTTAAAATTGTTTAGTTTGCACCCTGAAACAGAAATACTGAGGCTAGGGAGGAGAATAGGTTGGTGGATTTCCCTCACTGATTTTTATGTTTTCCCACTGGCACCTCAGTGGGATGCGAATGTCAGCTTCACATCCTAGAAGCTGCAGGAGTCAGAAGGTGAAGGGGTTCAGAGCTAAGGTATTATTCCAGATACAATTACCGTTTTTCCAAGAGTTGTTCAATGGTAAGATAAGCCCAGAGCCTTTCGATGTACTCTCCAAATATGTAATGTTGTTCTTGGAAACCCTGAGCTGTTTGCTCAGCATCTTGCTGTGTAGTGTACGATAGGGCGCTGTCAGCCTGTTGGGAGTAAGAGTATTCTCTGTATCACAAGTAGCCAGGGACTGTCAGAACTTCCCAAAAATTAAGACCTTCAAACCTGAAAATCTTACGAAATTGAAAACCAGTCTGGTTCTACAGCAGAAAATTGCCAGTGTTGTATGAGGAATTTTGTCCCATTGTTTCTGGGAAGTTTAGAGGTGTACACTACAGAACATAACCCAGTTCCCACATTCACATGGCATTTTTATTTGTTAGAATGGAGGTAAAAGAAACAATCAGAGATTTTGTGTAGCTTACATAAGTCAAAGAAATCCATACTTACACCTTCACCTCTTACATCTACAGACAAATGGTTTTGGTTGCTGTCTACAAAGCGCCCAGCCACCACAATCTCAGACCCATCATAGAAATGCTTAAAGCTGTTAGTAGTTAGGTCTGATATTTCATTTTCTGGGTAGTTTAACTCCACATCTATGAGCATGGGATTTGACACCTCATCATAAAACCCCTGTAGGATTAAAAAAAAACAAGAAACATTTCACTATCATCGTTTCTTTAATTCGTGGGTAGATCTGGAACCAGAAACATTCTGCTATTTCAGCAGTGAAAACGAAAAGTTTGTTTTGTAAGAAATATGTAGATATTTGGTTAAATCTCAGAATGCAAGGCCTAGAAATCTACAAATAACGGAAATGAGAAAGGACATACAAACTCTTCAGTCTTGCTAAGAGAGAGGAAAAATATTTGAGAACAACATTCTGTGGATGATGAGTTCCATCAATATAAATCAAGAGGGATCTCAAGCTTCCCACTATTTGATAGAGATAATTTTCTAGATCTCTTCTCTGCAGAGACTGACATGACAACATAATCAAAGGAGACTAGGTATTTGATTTTAGTAGAGCTTGCAGTGAAACCCAACGTCTAATTCTTTGGTGAATTCTTTGAATGGCTGCTATTGGAACATGAGAAGTAAAAAAAGTCAACCCTGTATGGCCTACACCTGTTTCTATGTCTTCTACAACTCTAAAATGCCTCAGGAGTGTGGTAAGATATCCTTGCTTGCAGTAAATTTCTAAAGACAGAATATCTAGAGCTTTATGACTTGTTACCCTTCTTGTCCCTTGGCATGACCACATGTGATGTGTCCCTTAACCACATGATCTGTAAGGTACAGGGGATACAATGACTGCAGCAATTCCACCAGAGTGTCCTTCAGAACTGTGACTTGTGTCACCCTATGCCAAGTTTTGAACTCCCTGCCATAGCCCCCAGTACCTCTCTTTTACTGTCCTTGCACTTCCTGCAAGGGGAAAATTACATGCAACTAAAGGTCCCTTCCAACTCAAACTATTCTATGATTTTAATACTCTGATCACAGCAGACTCTGGAGTATCTCAGTAGCAGATTACTGGGATTTTGACTATTTGAAAACAAGAACGTGTGTATAGTTATTGGACCCAACGTATCTCTGATCTCATGTAAGTGGTAATTACTACACCTGAAGCTGCAAAGCTGCATCAGAGTCAGGATAAATCCGACGGGCCAATCCTTTATTTTCCAGTGCCATCCTCTCCAAGAAGCCGTAGTCGACACCACTGCCAAAACCAAGATTGTACAAGGTGTATCTGCCATCAATGGCCTTCTTTACTGCTTTCTCAATCTCCTGAATATTTGATACACCTGCATCAAACCAGGAAATGTTTGAGTTGTTTTCAAAAATAGAAAAAATTATCACAAAATCCAATATGACTTATCATGCTCAGATTTCTTAGGAGACATTACCAAAAACTTGATTTAGCACTATGATGCTGGTATAGTAGCACTTAAATCATGAGAACATCCAGAAGTCAAAGATGAAGGCCAATTTTAACTAGCATTTTTTGTCAGTTAATTAGCTCTCTTTATTATTCCATCCAACGCAAACTTACCTACGTTTGGATGGCCATCTGTTAGCATGATAATTATAGAAGCACTTCTCCTGGGCACAAGGTTTTCTTCATGAGCAGCATTCAGAATATCAATTCCTCTCATCAAACCACCATGTAAATTTGTCACTATGAGGTAGACAGAAATTTGGGTTCAGCAGAGGCTGTCAAAATAAAGGTCCATTTTTCACTGAGGTCTGAAGAGATTTCATTACTGTAAGAAAATGAAAGATTTGGATTTACAAGCAGGGGGATGTCTAGATAGAAAAGTACCTGGACTCTGGAAACATAAAGAGAAATAGATGTCATGTTCTGAGTAAAATTGAACTTCAGGAGTGCCTCATCAGCAATCTGAAACCCCAACAAACTGTAGCACTGTGTTCACAGAATCAATCAATAAATTAACTTACACAATGACCTATTGGAAAGGCCAGTCAAGTACTTACTGCCTTGAGCAGAAATGTGCCGAACAAACTTCCTTGCCTCATCCAAATTCTCAGGAGTGGCCTTGATTAATGTTTCTTTCCAGGTAGATATTTCACTATCAAATAATATTAAATTGAAGAAATCATCTTCTTTAATGTCATCTAGGATTTTTAGCATTGCTTCTTTTGTCTATAAGACAAAATAATTTAAATATATGATTCAATTTTTAACAGAATAGGTGCTTACAGATTTTACACTATTAGTCTCTCAGCTTTAGGCTATTCTTTACTCCTACACAGTATATATTGCAAAAATTCTGAGCTTGTTCTGTTCTTGCCAGTCCCTGTGTCTATTTCAGAGTAACTCTAGGGAAGCCAGTCAGCTGCAATAACATCTGGGAAATCTTTGTAGCGGAGGTGAAAATCAAGTTACCTGTCATGGCTGGTTGCTTACACCGAGATAAACTGGCATGGCAAATGGGTAGCTACAGGTTAGTAGAGAAGCTGATAAACAAGCATGCCTGGGTATTTTGATGCAGCACAAAAACCTGAAAATTCTGAGGCTTAGCATTAGTCAGTCATAACTCTGAAAAGAGCTGCTGCTTCCCAGATATAGAATGACCAGAGAAAATGCACATAATCCATATGCACAGCTTCGTTTGGAACTCTCAAGTACACGTGACAGAACTCTCTGGAAATGTTGATATTTAGAGTTTTGAACTAATGATATTTATAAGTAAATATAGGCTAAATGTATAGATTTTTGTTCTACAGTAACACTGCAAACCAGTACATACAGTACTGGGCATTACAGAGGTCACACCATCGAACCAAAGAACAAAGAACAAAGAAGTGTACAGCTTAAGCAGCATATGTGCACTGTAAAGTGCCAAGTCCCTTCCAGCACCATCTCCCTCTCAGCACTTTGTTTCAGCTCTTTCACTGGAACTCAATCCTAATGTAATAACTCACCTGTTCCATTTCTCTTCCATACATTGAACCACTAGTATCCAATACAAAAATAATATTCTTGGACAACTTCGGAAGATTGGTTGGTGCAAAGAAGTGCACAAAGTAGCCATTGACAATCTGAAAAAGAAAATGTTAAGAAAACCCCACACTACCACCAAAACCTTTGGTATATTATAACGGTAAAACAGATAAAGGAGATATTATTCTCATTTTATGTCTAGCCTCAGAGTGGTCTAAAAGGTTTTAATGGCCCTGACCAGTCTCACCTCTGTCCATGGGCCCAGGAGTGTGGTTTAAGAGCAAGACTGGGCCTCTAGACCCTGCCTGAGCTATAGTGTCCGAACATCTGTCTCCAGCTGTATCACAGCCACACCTGTTCCTATCCATGGACTCCACTGTTTTGGATCCCACCCTGAAGACTGACTTCCTGCTCACACTCAGCTCCCTGCCCCTGAGGAAACAGCTGGCCCTCGCTGCTCCCTGACTTTTACCATGCAAGTTACACTGCTCAGCAGTTCAGAATTTCAAGTCGTTAGATTTACCTGCAAATTATCTGGAGTTGTTCTCTTCACATCATATTTTACAATAAGATCCCCATCCAAGACAGACTGTGAGCAATTTGCACAGGTTCGCTGCTGATCAAGGGTCGGCTTGAAAGAGACATGGCCCTGAAAAGAAAAGCCTTCCTTAGATATGAACCTTAATAGATGAAAATCTTCTACAGAACACATCTGCATTTTTTTAAAGCTGATATATTTATATTCACAGACATAAAAATAACCTGTTTTATCAAGTTGGCTACTAGTTTGTATGTATCCATTAGCATTCATAAATTTATTGGTGATAACTGATACATAAAGGCTGCTATCTAGGGCTTTCTCCATGTGCTTACTTCCCCATCTACCTTGGGTCAGCTCTTCACTCTGAACAACACCTTTGATAAGGCTGTTGTACGTTTTAGGAATTCTACCATCCCCAGACAAGGGAAAACTATGAATGACACCTTTGATAAGGCTGTTGTACGTTTTAGGAATTCTACCATCCCCAGACAAGGGAAAACTACTTGTTACTGATTCAGTTCTTCTGTAAGAGATATAGTCTTACAGACTACAAGGTTTCTTCTTGCTGCCATTGCTAGCACAGACATTATTATTTCAGAATTATAACCATAATAAGTAAATCATGGAATGCAGTAATCAATGTACCTTTTTTCCTGCAAAAGTTTTTTTAATGGTATTTTGCAGCTCATTGGTGATGAATGTTCCTTCTGCTTCCAGCTCAGTGATATCCTGGGGCTCGAGGATGTCTACTTCAATCTGAAATATTAATTGAAAATTTATTGTCATTGATTAAACCACAATACATCAACTCAGCCATTTACAGGAGGATCAGCAACTACAGATATGAAAGAGGGATTTTCATAAAAGCAAAATAAATTTACTTTTGTAATTCATAATGGCAGTCCAAATCTACACTTGTGTGGACACATCTTCAGCCAAACAGGCCTTTTCATACACAGAAGTTAAAAACAAAGCTAGAAATATATAAACTTTAATAGTTTATAACTTGTTGGAAAGCTAGATACTGGTATCCTATCAAGGCTGATAGGACTGACCAAAGACCAGTTTTAGCACACAAAAGCTGCACTATTCCAGAATGTGACATATGCATCACTGTGATTTAAAATGGTGCTGTTTCATGGTGGTGTGAGAAACCTGGAGTTTATGCTATAAAGGCATATACGATTACTCCAAGGCATTGTAATAGGTTTTTCAGATTTTCATACAAGATTTCTTTTGGAATGCTCAGCAGATGAGCAAATTTGTCAGGTTTACAAGTAAAAACCTGCAGTAGAGCATGCTGGTGAGGACTCCCCATGGGACTCATGAGAAATGTTATCATGGCCTTTAGCTCACCTGTGAACCAATGGGAACAAACATGATACTCCACTTTCAACAGATATACAGAATTCCATCATCTCTTAAATTACAGTCAAATCTGATCAGTTTGCCATTTACCTCAAAATCTTTGACAAGCTGCTTTGGTTTTACTTTGATGAACATTTCATATTTTCCAAACTGTCGCTTCAGCAGTTCCTCGTATGTGAGTTCAAAAGTGACTTTACTGGCTGCTTTAATGTTGACTGAGACAGTGAATTTTTCTGTTTTTCTTCCTGAAGCTCTGTATTTAAGTGGGTAGGAAAAAGATCTTTATCCTCTTTCACAATATTTATTGTTGGTGGCATATGATTTTCAACAAAAAAAAAGGAAAACAAAGATGGGAATTTTGATCTATTGCTAAAAATCATCAATCAATACTCAAAATCATACTCAATCTGTAGAATTTATTCAAGTTTCCCAGTGAGCCTAATCCCAGGAATAGGTCACACAAAATCAGCCAAAGTTGCAGGAATAGCCTTTACACAGTTGCAGATAGTTCCTCTGCAGTCAGAGGCTGCATTACATTTTTTACAATTTGTGCTACAATAACTATAACTTAATGATTGTTCTTTGGCCCCAGTGTCAGCAGTGTGCCAGAACACAGCATTTCCAATCTCAGTCTGCTATGGCATGGTGGTGTGGAAGCCACACAAGACATCGTCCTTACTTGACAAGACCAGCAGTCTGTCCTCTTGAAACAGCCTTCTCATATTGCTTTTTTGCAGCTTCTTTTTCCTTTATAGTTCCAGGATAGGTGACACCATCAATTGTCCTGCAGATGAAAAAGTCCTAGTTTAGCTGAACGTTACTACAGGAATTCTCCCTTTATTGATTGGTTTGCTAATAACCACTGTCACAGACCTGCTATTGCCAAGATTTGAGCCCTCTCACTGCAGCCAGGCTCCTCAGTGAATTTAGCTGGAATGAAGAGCTCTGTGCTCAGTATCATAAAAGAATCTAAACCAATTTTTCCTTTGAATTAGATCAAACCTGGGCCATAGCAACACAACTTACACCTGCCATATTCCTACACTTCAGCAGCTTCACCGTCTCATCTATTGGCAAACCAGCTCTGGATGTGACTCACGTGTCCAGATGTCATCATCTACAGAGGAGCATTTCATCCTTGAGCTCCTTAGATGACTAAGCTGCCATTTCTCATCACCTCATTCTATAACAGAAGTTCTAACATGCATTATGAGTGGTTGTGGCCTAAAGCTACTGCTTCTCTTCAGTGGAAATAAAGCAGGCACAGTGTGATTATCAGAGATGGATGTGCTTAACTGAATCAAACCTCATCATGGTGCAGAACTGCATATGATTGCAACTAAAGGTACAAATGTAAAGGAATAATTCTACTTCCTGCCTTTCATTCAAATATGATTTTTAAATTAAGAGATAAATTAAGCTATATTGCCATCAGGGAAATTAAGTAATGGAACTTTCCTGGTTTGATAATACCAGAGTAAGTAAGTGGTATTTCTGAAAAGGTGGATGAATCTGCAGAAAAGGTCCCCCATTCCCTAAGGTTCCCTTCTATTCATGATGATGAATAGAAATAATTGAAAATTAGTCATCTTTTCTGTAGATGTACCAATGTTTGCCTTTCTCCACATATCTTGCATGTTAAGTTAATAGTACCAGAAAATTACCCAGGAGGCATTTAGAAATGTATTCAAATGGCAAAGTAACATTGAACATTCGGGTTCAGTTTCTCCCAGTTGAATTAGCACAGATTTCTAGTCTTCTATAACAATACTGTAAAGATTACACACATGCTGAAGTTGGTAATGAAGGCAGTCTTAGGGAGTTCAACATCAAAGAAGACTTCTTTGGACACATTTCCACGATTGACAGCTCGACTGGTGATGACATTGTGGGCAAATCGGGAAGTTACTTTACTATCAATTTTCATGCTATAGATCTCTATCCCATTGACAACCTGTAGATTGAGAAATGAAAAAAGACAAAAAGAACACTAGCTGTTACACTGATGTATGTGTTAATCAGTCATGATCATATTTTTAAAAATAAACCACAGAAGGACATTGATCACTCCAAAGCAAAAAAAAAAAAAAAAAAAAAAAAAAAGAAAAGAAAAACTTAATGTAAGAACTGGAGCACAGCTGTGTTTCCTTGGATATCTATTTCACTGACATGACGGTGCTATTCCACAAGTTATACCTATAAACTTGAATAAAGTACTACCACCCCAGCAAAAATACTGGCATTATAAGAATATGTTTTTTCTCTACTTGAGAAAGTGATTTTTTATGGTTATTCAAGGAGCACAACTGTTTACTGCTGCCTTGCTGTACTAGTGACTGTAGTAATCAGAGGAGTGGATGACTCCTAGAGCAGGGATGTAAGTAATCTTCTTGTTTAAAAATAGACCAAATGCCTCCAAATTCCATTTTATGTTATTCTCAACTTCCTCCCAACTGGAGCCCAGTGTTTTTTAAACAAGGAAATGGGCAAGGCAATACTTATTTCAGTTGAATGCTCAGGTATAAGGTTGCTAGAGACTAAGTGAAGCACGGGTAACAACAGATGTGACCCATTAGGAGCTGCACAACAAAGTCTGCTTCTGGCAGCAAAACCAGCACTGGAAAGCACCGTGGAGTTTTTATGGCAGGCCTGATCTCTGGCTGACTGATTGAGAAGGTCCCCAAACAATCAAAGCATTTAAGCACTGCTGAAGGGCAGTCCAGGTGCCAAGTGGAATCAGCCTCAGAGATGAGGTCTCTTGCCTTCCTTAGCAGTAAGTGCAACATAAAACTAGAAGCAAAATCAACATAGACTGAATGTCTGTTAGAGATACAGAGGTGACTTTAAAACAACTTAGGTATTTATTCAAGTACAATGAGATTAAAGTTAGTTTGCTCATTCTTTCCTTGCCCAGGAGCTTCCATCAGAGCTTGGAAAGGAACTGCTTAGTTAATCCTACTGCCTGAAACAGGCAGCTCTGGGCTGTTTCCCTTGTCACACACACGCAGAAATATCCATTTGCTCAAACTGGACTCACAGAAACATTTTGTGAACACAGTAAGAATACTCTTGTCACTACAAAATCTTTGTAGCCCGGACAAAATCAAGCCTTACTCACCAAGTCATTATCAGCATTTCGCTTCTGGAAAGAGAAAAAAGGGAAAAAGTCATGATTTAGTTAGGAAAGCTGCATTTAGAAATAAATCTCTTAGCACCTCTGTAGTTGTCACAAGTCAAAAGAAGTTGTCCAGGAGAAGGAAGGCTTTAGAAAGGTCTTCATTAATAAACTGAAGTAAATTTGAGGGAAGATCAAGCCAGGTATCTGAGGCAGGTTGTAGTTATTCTGCTTATGGCATTCCCAGCTTTGGTGAATCTTTTGGTTTTCATTTGATGTTAGTGTACCTTAAATACTGTGGTTGTGAAAGGTAAGTTAAACTTCGAATGTTGCTCATTTTGTATTTTGCTCATGTGACACAGAAAGTGTCTTCTTCCAGCTGAAAATAAGCACAGATCCTTGAAATATGAGGGAGAATGAGAGGAAAAGAGGCTCAAATGCTCAGTGCCACTCATAATCAAATGTCATTGAGACTAAAAAACACACTAAAATCTGCTTAATAGGTCTTCCTTGAGTATAAGTTGGCTGTATCGTGACCTCAAGTAAAACCAAAATATCGTGTCCTCATAGTGACATCTTTTTCTTGAGAACTCCTGGACCTAGGTCCTGTAGTACATACTATCTTTTCAGACTTCTTCTCCTCTGGAAGAAATAAAAGGGTTGTATCAAAGCATAAACACCCAGTTTGCACATTTGTTTTCCAGTCCCACACATCCCAACTATCAGGCAGTGTGGATACGAAAATTACTGCTTGCGGGAACTTTTCTTGCTTTTCTCTAAACCTGTGAGAAAGTTCTCTTTCTCACAGAAGCTATCTGTACAGTTTGTAAACTATAGGACACCTGCATATTGTTTTTAGTACGAATTAAGAAAATATTTTCCATATAGTTGACCAATCACCCTGGGGGGGTGGTTGAGGAATTGACCAATTAAACCATGAGAAAATTATCCTATAAAAGAGCTGTAAATAATTAAATAAATCACTTCTAGCTGCTTATTCCCTGCCTGCTGCGTCTCTCCCTCTCTGCTCTGCTCCAGGACACAGCGATAAGCAAACTACAAGGTAGATGCACCCTTACATTTTTTCAGACTCCTAAATTTTTCCTATTTCGGCCCAGCAGCCTCTTACCCCAACATGACTAGATAGGAAGGTAATTCAGCAACATTACAGAGAGGAGAGGCTGTTACTACAAAGGGCTGCAAGGAAGGGGTGTGGGGGGGAAGTAGCTAAAATGGTTTTCTTTCCATATTTGCTCCCAGAGTGGGCGCAAATATCAGAAGCTGTACAACAACATCACGTACTCTGTTCTGAAAGAGAGGACAGGCATTAAACAAACTTCCTGAGTGCTGTTAAAATAACAGCTTGTGTAACTCAATTCCCATCAGCTCAGCTGCAAACACCTTATCTCGTTTGGCTCCAAGAGCCTCGGGGGTCACATTTTGTGGAATTGTGTTTACCTGCTCCACCGAACACAGGGGTAAGGACACAATCAGATACACACCTCAAGTACATTTAAGGCTTTCAGTACCTTTCACACTTAGGAGTTTAAGTTGGAAACTGAAACACAGAGGGTTATTTTTTGTTTATTTTGGAGTTCTTTTCAAGATGCTATATTAAATCTGTGGTAATACAAGGTTTGAGGGAGGAGGCTTCTCTTCTGCTGTAAGAGTCTGGCAAAAAAAAAATTCTGTGTACATTTCTTTAGGTTCATCTTTCAAACTGTTATTGCCATCCAGATGATTTCTGTGTGTCCATCTCTCCTGTTTCACAAGCACATGTGGATTCCTTTAATGCCCGTATAGAGTGTGCACCAACTCAAATCCAACCTTTCCAACACTGGAATTCTCTTTTCTGTGTCCATACTGTCATTACAGCTTGTCATTTCCCCTTACAAAACACAAACTGAGGTATGGACCCTGGGAAATGAAAATATGGAAGTCTGTGAAATGTCAGTTTGTTTGGTACAAACTTTTCCTTACAGTGGAATTGCCAGGCAATTTATACAAAATTAAAAAAAAAAAACCCTTAAAAAAGGTGTATAGCTACAAATTCTGCAATTCTGACTACTGCTTCCAAATTGAAAGATTTACTGAGATACTGTACCTGCATTTAAGTTTTACGGAACTGCTGTTGTGCACATTCTTTATCAGAATTATGGGCTCAGCAGTAGTTTTGAAGGACTCCTATTTGGAATCTGTAAATATTTTGAGGGGTACTCTGCAATTTCCATTGAAACTACAGAAAAAATCTCTCTGTGAAAGGCATTACTCACTTTGTACTTGGGCTGATCTTCAATGGAGATACTCAATCTAGCTGGACATCACCCAGCAACCTGCTCTAGCTGACCCTGGTTTGCACAGGGGAGGGGATTATGTGACTCTAAGTCTGTGATTTTGTTCCGGATTTATTCTTTTTTAATGATTCACTTGGGTGTAAGTTGAGCCATCACTAACATCAAGGTCATTTTAAGCTATGTGGGTAGAAAGCAATAGTGTGCCAATCAAAATGATTATGCAGTTCTAGACCAAAATGAGAATTAACATCCTCTACCCTGGGTAACTGTTACTTGATAAAATGTTTTTGTATTATTTTCACATATTTTCCAGGTGCACAAATTATTAGAGTTTTATTATTTTTCAGTTGTGCAACAGCAACAAACTCTTCTTTAGTTTAATACTGTTTTACTGTGGCAACAGAACAGAGGTGCAAAAAATGTACGGAAATTGGAGAGGAAAAGAGAAAATTGAACTCCTAAGAACACAGGCAGGGAAAAGTACTGTAACTCCATTACAGTACTTGCTGAAAGAAGTCCTGATGGTACAGCTTGGGGAACTAAACCACAGCATAACTGAAAGACTCAACAAAGACTGCACTGTTAACTTGAAGCGACCTCTGGGAATCCACAACACTGAACGAGGTATTTGCATATAACCCTAAGTGGTACCTAGGAAAAACCAGGCATGATGGTTATTTCTGAATCTGCAGCAACACTGATGATTTCATCACCCCATGTGATATTAATTGGGTGCCACAAAGAGCCCATAGTGCAGCTCAGCTGTGCAAAGCACACCTCCTTATGAGCTATACAGGAGTTTCACTGCTGCCAAAATGAGAGGACCATAAAGGCAAGGCTGTGCCATTGCTACCTGTGCTTTGCATGCTCTGGAGTTCTACAGGGTGTTTTTAATCCAGAAAAAACCTTCCCAGCCTCAGTAGCTGCATGCACAGGAACAAGGTGTGCCAGTGCACACAGGGAACTCTGATGTGGGTTTTTGTTCCATTTTCAGCAGAATTGAGCCTGCCAATTGTGTCTACCTGGTTGTGGCCCTATAAGGAGCTTTGACAGCTTGAAGGTCATCAGCCAGCCAGAATTCCAGCCACGCTTCACCACTCTCCACTGGATACGGCTTGCTCAAAGGGGCCAAGACACGGATGGGCACCAACACCTTCACCCTACAGTGCAGCCTCCCCCATTTCAATCAAATCACATTTGCATAAAGTACAGAACAAAACTGGGAGAATCAACTGGCTTTTCCATAGTGCTCTGCATGTATGGATGGAGCATTGCACAGAGCTTTGGCAGTTTTCCATTTAGGAAGGCTTTAGCATTGCAAGACCTACAGAGAACAAGAGGCACTGTGGTAACCAGGAGGAAAAAGCTACATTATATCTGGGCTACATAATGGTTAAATAATAAGAATCCCTGGCATTTCCAGTTTGCAGCATTAAATCTCAAGTTGACTTTTAAAAGTTAGACATGTTACTATCCTGATTTTCAAAGAAAAAGTCTCAGCAAAGATCATAACCTAATCAACAGCAATCAACTGTAAATTGCTTTGTCCTGTTCTACCCAGTAACTCAGGATGCTCCCTAAAGAGATTTGCCCTCTGTAAATTTTCAGAGTACATAAACACTGAGAGAGAGGTAAATAATATATGGAGGTGAGGAATAGTGGCCAGGAGCTTAACCAAAGAAAATTAGGCAAAACATCAGGCAGCACTGCCTTACTCAGAGATCCAGTCAAAACCAGAATGGCCCCTTCGAGAGATTTATCTCACGTTGTGCTAACACAAATCTTTTGAGAAAAATCCTACCAAGTCACTTGGGTGGGCATTTATCTTGATACCTTGTTACATCTCTGTTTTCTGCTTCTTAGAGCCTTCTTTTCACATGCATTGCTTAACAGGTGCCAAAGTCAGTTCCCTGGCAGAACTGATTGCTTAACACATTTAAATATTTTACTAAAACATGTCACCATTATGTGGTGGAACAGACGAAAACAGAGAGAAAACAGGGAAAACAGCGGGAAGGGATGTTTTTAAAAAGAGAGATAGAAGAACCTCAGACCTGATTGAAAACTTAGCTGATTAGAGGTCAACCAGTTTGAGTTTCAGCTTTGATCCTGTGTCCAGGGGTACCAGAGAATACAGAGCTCCTGCTGCCAGCATTGTATGAACCCTGATAAATGCTGATACACTGCAAGAAATTAATCTCTGAGGAGTGGGAGCCCCACACATGGTTGGTTACTTACCTTGATGTTTCTGACATGTGTTAGCAAAAAGTCTGAGGATGCAAAGGTGGGAATCAATACTAAAATACAAAGCAATAGATTGTTGTCCATTTTGGAAAAAAGTGAGGTTCCAGTTGGAATGATATGCATAAATATCTAATGCTTTGTTTACCAAGTGTTAATAAATAACCCAATGAGAGAAGTGGGATTAAGCATTACGCATTTGGGAAAAATCAGATGCTAAATTTTGAATTAGATTCATCTACAGAATACTGTTAGAAAATCTGTTAAAGAATTTACAGACTATTTCAGCAATGTCTCTTCTATGTAATAGCTCCAAACAGAAATTCACAGCCATTTCTGTACTGGCAACTGAGATTAATCTCCACTCTAGACTCACTTTTTCCCCAAATGAAAACTGTCATCTTTCTGATACTTCTTTAAAGGCTTTCCCTGGCTCAAATTTACTGCAGCCATAACAGAGCTTGCATTCTGTGAAAGCCATTTAAGATCCATTTCAAAAGTACCCCAGTAATCCTCCGTATCGCTCAGGTAACGATTTGGGTATCGTTATTTGACACGTATTCTGTCCAGTGTAGAAACTTCCCACTACATGGGTTCCAATTCATCTTCACCTGGCTGAAACCAGCTCCAAGCTCCAAGCCTTGCATCTTGCACACTCAGCGTGCACCCAGCCTGCAGCTGCAGGGCCATTTCTCTGTGTTTGTTATCTTGACAGTATTAATTCTCTCTTGAACTTTTCGGCTGGTTCAGTTCATCCGTTAATGAAGCACAGACTGCGGGTTGAATGCTCAGTGATAACAAAGCATTCTATATTTTGTTTTTCCTGCAGTCAGTGTTATGAGGTGCTCAGCCACGGGAGGGACACGGGAGAGCTCCAGGAGCTCCTTTAAACCAGCCTGGAGTTTTTTTAACCAATTCTCTGCTCCATCCAAAGGGACGGGATGGCTCTGGGGAGCAGCCGCGGCTCTGCCGGGGCTCATGGTAGGTGGGCTGTGGTGGCACAGCCGTGTCCCTGTGGCCAGCCTTCCCCCGGGCTCAGCACAGGGATGTCACGGAGCAGCGCGCCAGGGCCCCGCCTCACGCGGCGCTGGCGCAGGGACAGCGCTGTCCCTCAGGGCAGGCAGCGGCCGGGCCCGCTCCCCCTCCCCCTCCCTCAGCCACGCTGCCCGCTCTCAAGATGGCCGCCGCGCCCGCTTCCAAAATGGCCGCCGCGGCGCCGCGCCCGCGCCGTAAAGCTGCGCGCCGGGCGCTCCATGGCCGCGGCCGTCCCGGGCATCTCTATGGCAGCGGGCGCTGCCCGGGCCCCGCGGCGGGAGGATGCCCCTGGCTGCCTACTGCTTCCTGAGGGCTGTGGGCAAGGGCAGCTACGGGGAGGTGAGCCTGGCGCGGCACCGCCAGGACCGTAAGCAGGTAGCGAGAGGCTGGGCCGCGGGGCACGGGCACGGCCCGGCGTGAGGGGAATGGCCGAGGCTAGGCTGGGCTGGGCTGGGGGTGCCGCGGTGTCTGGTTGGGCTGTGACCGGCATCCAGCTGTGGTCCAGCTGTGGCTGGTGGCCCTGAGCCACCCTGGGCATGACCAGGGACGTGGCATCCTGTTAGGGTGCAGGTATGACCGTCACCTGGTGTCAAGGTGGGGCTGTGACCATCACCAGGTGTTGGGGTTGGCTGCAACCAACCCCAAGGGTCTGTTCTCTTCCCTGTCTATAAGAACTTCTATTAAGGGTGTGGAGAAGACTCTTCCCGGGAAGGTTTTGGTAGTGTCAGAGTAGAAGCACAAGCATTTTTGTTGGAAAACTAAAATAATCTGTCTTGTCTGGCCAAAGCAGACAGTTTGATAGAGAATGTGAGAGGGCAGAGGAATGGGAACGGAGAACATCCACAGAGCGGTGCCACAGGAACCTTGTGTGTGAGCCTTATGCCCGGGGTTTTACCGTAGGTGATGGAAGAGGGTTTGTTCCCAGCAGGGATCAGAGGGCGTGTCCTTCCCGGATGAGGGCCCTTCCCTGCTTGGAATCCCGAGGCGAATCCCCATGACCTGCCCCTTGGGTAGCAGTGACGGCAGCACTTGTTCCCTCCAGGCCATCACCGCGGTGAATAGTCCAATGTCCTCAAAAAATTACTAACCTCATCTTAAAAGTAAACAGTGCACTGAGGTCACTTTCGCTTGGAGACAGGTGCTTGGATTTCATTGTCGTGCTGCTGGTCATTAACACTGTGGAGAGCCTTGCTTTCTATTTGTGGTTGCACCGTAAATATTTGGTGCAGTTTACTGTGTTTTATCTTTTGCCAACTTTTACAAACTTTCTTCTGAAGCAAGGTGATCAGGACTTTTTGTTGTGGCTTCGGCACAGTGCCACATGTTCTGTGAAAGAAATTGTGTCTTATTTAAGCATACTTGCTGTTAACTGAATGCTGGATTTTTGTGGAGAAGGTCAAGTGGCTTTAAGTGTTTAACACGAAATGGAATTCGTACACAATTTGGTATCAAATAGGGTGGAAGAGCATTGCAATAGACTTCAGTAGAGAATCTTGCCAGGAAAATGGGCTCATTAAACTAAATATAATTGATGCCAAGTTTAAGTGAAGGCTACTATATGTGCTTTTTGCATTTTAGTAGTGTATTGTCTAAAAGATGCTGATATAAGCTTAAATGGTTTCCATGCCCAAAGATAGAGTTGTAGTTGACTTATCACATAGAACACAGTAGTTGCAGCATTTCTATATTATTTTAAAGTCAGGTTATGCTGCACACAATTAGCTTTGTGATATTCCTCCTGGAAGCTTTGCATCACCACAGATTGTATCCAGCAGGCTTCTGAAACACAGAGTCACGAGGTGCTGTGGATTTTCTGGGTAATTGGTTCCCTTGGTATTTAGGGGCATCTCCTCAGCACCAATTAAATGTGCTGGGCTAATTAGTAGACCCAGCCTGGAGAGCAGACACTAAACCATCTCTGAGGATGCTAAAATTCAGCAAATAAAAATACTTTAAAAGTTTTGATTTAAAACCTCTCCAATAAGATCAGGTTTGAGTGTAACCATGACATGATTGTTCTGTGGAAAGCTGATGCCCTAAAGTGATTCCTACAAAATTTACATCAGGATAGGGCCAGGACAGACCTAAATATTGGTGTTGTGGGTGATGAAAGTTTTCAGTGGATTTTATTGTTTCATCTTCAGCTTCATGAATGTTTTTACTTAAACCTGAAATTCCTTAGAATTACATTTAATGTAGTGCATATTAAGGAAGCAGATAACTTTTGTATGTAGCTTTGAAAAAAATTTGACCCATCTTAATCAAGAATAAAAGAAATTTAGGAATGAGCATATGACCTTTTGTCTCTTTCAGATGACTTTTATCATTTGTTTGCATATGACTACATGCTTTTCTTATATATATTTAAGGTTGCTATTGATGTGGCCTATTTGAGAGTAACTGTGGTGCACAGACAGGTTTAAGGCTTAAAAGATGAACAACAGACACATTTAAAATGAGAGTGGGGGAAAAAAGAGAAATGTGAGCATTAGTCAGAAGGAAGCAAAACACCACAAAATTCCTGAGCAGAGTTGTATTCAGGTGGATGAATGGAACACACCTGTTCCATTTTTATGGTGTAAGGGTAGAAAAGAAGAAATTGTGCATAATTGTGCAGCCTCCGTGTAGAATAACGAGTGGACATTTCAAATACTGCATTTGCTTTAGGTCTGGGGAATTCTTCCCTAGGGCTTCTGCACAGTTACTTCCATCTCTTACCATACCCCTTGCCATGTCTTTTCCAGTATGTCATCAAAAAGTTAAACCTTAGAAGTGCTTCCGGCCGCGAGAGGAGAGCAGCAGAGCAAGAGGCACAGCTTCTGTCCCAGCTGAGACACCCCAACATCGTCACCTACAGAGAGTCCTGGCAGGGGGGTGATGGCCACCTCTACATTGTGATGGGCTTCTGCGAGGGAGGAGACCTCTACCACAAACTCAAAGAGCAGAAGGGAAAACTCTTGCCTGAGAATCAGGTGGTGGAGTGGTTTGTGCAGATTGCCATGGCCCTGCAGGTACAATGAAGTGTAATTTTGTCACCTTCAGATAACACCTTAATTTGGCTTTTTATGCATTTAAAAATTCTAGCTAATGCAGCCTTTGGATTCCTGTTTGGCTGGGTTAGCATCTAAATACAGTGGTTTTTAGTACATGAAAAATGGGTGACTGCAGTCAAATCAACTGTTTTAAGTAAGAAATTGCTGACATATTTTATGTCCATGCTTCTGTAGCACAGTAGACAGTGGTTGCTTTTGGGGCATTTACAACTCTTGTCTGAAATGCTTCTCTGGTTTGAAAGTTTAGATTAAATTTACAAAATATAGTTTTGGGGAAAAAAAGATTATTTCAGAAACATTTTGTGTTCAGTCTTTTTACTGCTGTTTTGAATGGTAAATTTAGACTATTAATTCATCATTTCTATTAAGCCTTATCCTACTCTTTTAAATTTGTAATTGGCGGTTATCAAACTTTAAAGGCAATTGTTACAGCAATGAAGACCAGATATAGATGTTAACACTAAAGAATAAGAAACTGGACAGAAAATTCTATCCTAAAATTGGTGGTTGTGATCAAACATACACAAGTCTAGGGTACTGCCTGTTCTTGTTTATTATGACTACCTTTCTTCCTTGTTTACACAAAGCTCACATTGTAATTTCCTCTCAAATTTTATACTTTGAACTAAGATTGTCAAGAAATGAAAGCAGCAGAAAGTGAGTTACAGTCTTACTCTACCCTTTTATTTCTTCTTTTCTGCTGAGAGCTCTTTTTTACAAGAGCCGTGCAGGGAGATTTGGGTAAAGCACTGCCAAGTTGTGGGCCCCTGCCTGTATCAGTCACTTTTAATGTTATTTCACCAATACTGTATTAGCAGGGCACTCCTGACCTTGAGAGTGATTTATGTGTTTCTTCTGCTTTTGTGTTTTACCTCTTTCACTTGTGTTATGAGATTTTACTTTTCAGCGCAAAAGAACCAATTAGGAGTCAATTAACCCAATTTATATGTTTTTTTCCCCCTAGTATTTACATGAAAAGCACATTCTGCACAGAGATCTTAAAACTCAGAATATTTTCCTGACACGAACAAATATAATCAAAGTGGGAGATCTGGGAATAGCCAGAGTGTTGGAAAACCAGTATGACATGGCCAGCACTCTCATAGGCACCCCATACTACATGAGCCCTGAACTCTTTTCTAACAGACCCTACAACTACAAGGTACAGTATGGAAATGTCATTTCTTTTTTCTTAGGAACCTTATTTTTTTTTTTCTGAGAACATTACAATCTTATCTGTGGTTTTTGGTTTCTTATTGCTTCCAAGTCTTTTTAATCTTCCCAAAGACCGAACAAAAAAATAGGAGAGAGATTTGTAGGAATGTTTATTTCTGGAACTGTGTTTGGGGATTTGTGGCATGTGATGAGTTATCAGAGCCAAGGTGTTCAGCAGGCTGCCTGTACCTCTCACAGCTGGAGAGATATAGAATGGGAACAGAAATATCTGTCTGTGTTAGAGAGATACACTTTCTAAATTTATTATATGCCAGACAGGAAGTTTTACACTCAAAAGTTGTATTAGAAATAACAGCAGCATTAAAAAACAAAAAAAGAAAATTTCTAAGGAGAAGAATAAGCAGTGGTACTGTGAATTTAAAATAGAATAAAGCAAATGTGTTCAGCTCTTGCTGTAAACCACACACACCATAAATATGAGTGTTTGCAATGAGCAAGAGCTGAGGGGAAACTTCTTCCAATGAAAAATCAAGATTTTTCATTTACAGTCAGGGCTGATATTGTACTAAAAAAAGGAAACAAGCAGCCCCCCTCCCTGAAAATAGCTAATTTCTATACTTCCTTTAGGAAAAAATTTGGACATATTTGTAAGAAAACAGTTCACTTGATCAAAATTAAAAACAGCAGAGTGAGACTGAAGCCAAAGGCTTGCAGTGGAATTTGGGTTTAATTAGCTTAGTGTCATTAAAAGCCTCTTTAAAAGCAGGTGACTAAGTCCAAAGATAAAACTTGTTCAGCTAATAAGAAGTTCCCAAACACTTTCTCTTGCCCTTTTTTCAGTCTGATGTTTGGGCCTTGGGCTGCTGTGTTTATGAGATGGCTACACTGAAACACGCCTTCAATGCCAAGGACATGAACTCCTTGGCTTACCGAATTATTGAAGGGAAGGTAAAAACTCCTAAGATTTTACATATGTGCTTGGATTTTCTATCTAGAGATTGAGATTATCTTTTCTAATCAGAAATATTGCATAGAGTTAAAAATACTTGCATGTAACATACATCATCATATGTAAGGCTGTTGTTTTGTGGTGGTGTGTGATGTGATACCTGACCAAGGGAGTTGTTCCTTTGTAGATATGGCTAGAGTTTCTTGTTATCTCTTCATGTAATGAATATACTGATTAATTTTCAAAGTTCTGAGATGACATTCTTAATTTGCTTCTGGTTTTGCATAAGCATTGCATAAAAATTAAATTACTGTGTGATGCCATTTTCCTGTTATGTAAGAATAGCTTATTTAAGTGTCTTCTTGCTTTGACATATAAGGAAGTTAATATGGATTTATTTTATTATATAAATTTTTAAGCCTATTGACAGAACTTTTACTGATCATATTAATAACATTAAGAACAGTTCTTAGACACAGACTTGGAATTTCAATATTTTGTTTAACATGAAGCAAATTGGGTAACTTTCAGCATTTGAACAATGAGTCTATTTTTTATGCAGAGTATGTAGCTGACCATAATGGTCACACATAAATGTTCTAGCAGTAGCCCTTGTTGATGAATATATTAAATAATATCAGGCTCCCCTTTCCTTTCACAGCTGCCACCCATGCCAAAGGATTACAGCCCACAGCTGGTAGAAATAATACAAACTATGCTCAGTAAAAAACCTGAGGAACGACCTAGTGTGAAAAGCATCCTGCGACAGCCGTATATCAAACAACAGATTTCTTTGTTTTTGGAAGCCACAAAGGCGTAAGACATTTTCATTTGAGTGTCTCTGTGCAAAATATTCATGTTATTGTCATGGTTTTTTTACAACTTTTCCTGGGTTTTGTAGCAGGATAAAATAAGTTCTGTTATGTGCAGCTGCAAAGCATATGAACATGAGTTTATTTGAATTCTTTGAGAAATATGAGGGATATAGAGTGGAAAACAGTTTTTTCTGCAAATGCAGAATAGAACTGTTTAGTGCTTGGGAATACAGAATTGGTAGAAAACACACACCTTTCCATAGGGTTCTTGAGGCCATTTATCATCTGGGAATTGAAAAACCAAGTTCCTTTTGATGTACACTGATATAATTACTTTTCTTTGTCAGGTTTAGTCAGTTGTTTTACTGCTTCCAGATAGAACTGACCTTGGTGCTCTGCAGAACAAGTGTGCGTTGCTGGCAGAGTCTGAATCATGTTTTTAAGCTCCTTTTCTAGAATTGAAAATGAGGGTGTTGTGCACAGTCTGTTGAAAAAGCCCAGTATCTGATACTCTTTGTAGGAAAGCTCTTTAGTAGAGTGGATTTTTTTTAATTAGTATAATCTAAAGAAATATCTTAAGACCTTGTTGATGGTGATTGAATGAGCAACTTTCATTTTCTTTACAGGAAAGCTGCTAGAAGTCATAAGAAAACAGTGAATTCTAAACCTAAAGACTCTTATTCTGTCATCTCAGCAAAGAATGAATCTCACAGCAGGAATGTTACACACCAAAACCACTCCTCCGAGCAAGCCAGAAAATACAAAGTTGTAAGATATGGGGCTTTTTACCTTAAAAAAAAAAAGCCAACAAAACCCAAATCCCTCTTGCTTTTTCTAGATAAAAATCTCAGTTTTATAAGAAGTGCCTTGAGCATTCCTGAGAACATTAGGTCTGAATCCCAGCAATGTGTAAAATTCATATTAGGGAAAGAATTGTTTTAAGATAAGAGTGGAAGTAATTAAACAGCTGTGGATCAGTGAAGCTAATTGCAAAATCTCTAAGATGTTAACTAAACAACACCTGATTTTATGTGAATTACTCTTGGAGTATTTGGGGTCAAATAATTTTTCAAATACTTCATGACAAGTGGTAATAGTTTTTTTCCGACCAAAAACATAGATTTAAAAACTAATTATAGTCACAACCAAAATTGTTTATTGTTGAAATTCTTTCCAGTGGTTAGAACAAACCTTTTGTAATGGTTAATCTTGTGCATGTTTTTTTTGTTTTCTGTAATAAGTCTGTGTTCTGGGTTTGAGCTTTCAGTGTTGAAGTACTGAATATATGTGGTGGAGCACATCTTAAAAACTCTTGGTCCTTGTTCCACCCTTGGGGAAGAGCCAGGCGAGTACAACTTTTCTTTCATGGTCCTGGTGAAAAGTAGGTGTACTCCATGTGTATAAACCAGTACCTGACATAGGTCATTTGCAAATCTGTATCTCTTTAAAAACATGGATTTTTACTTTTTTGAGGCTCCTAATCTGTTACTGATCATAATTTCCTTTCAGTTTATGTGCTCTGTTATGTTCTGATTTTCCTTAGGTGCTTAGAGAATTCCTTCATATGTGTGTAAAACCCAAAAGATAACAACTTTTTTTGTTCTTCTTTAAATCCTAGGATGAAGAAGATTCCATCAGCAAATGTAAAGCCACCAAATTTTGTCCCTTAGAGAAACCAGCTGTTGAGTTGGAAAGAAAACGAAGCAAAAATTATCTGAACAGCTTGGGAGACTCCATAGCTACAGTCAGTGGAGTGAACATTGATATCTCTCTGTCTGAAGGGGTGAAGCGTGGAAGTGAGAAGGGTGGCAGTGAGTGTATCCCAGAGAATAATAAAGCAAAGCATTTACATGTTCCAGCCCATTCTAAAATAACATCTAATAACCCACCGATTAAGGAAGATGGACAACAGCAAAGAGCAAAACAGGCTTTTAAAGCTGGAAGTGTTGAATCTAAGCCATCTTCTGTTGATTCTGTAGAAGATGATGATGACACTTTGAAACTCCTGCAGCCCATATCAAAAGACCAAAAGCAACCTGACCTGGTAATGAATTTATGCTTACTCAAAGTAGATTTAACCAGTGGCCAGCTCTTAAAATTTAGAGAGCTGCTGCACATGTTTTCCTATCAAAGTAGGATGCTGCTGATGCAATTATTGAGATTCTTAACTAATTAGGAGCCTTGGTTTCAGATTTGTAAAGGCACTATGGTGAAGTAGTTTTGGGATTGCATCTATCTAGATGATTGGAATTCTGTTTTTACAGGGGAAAAAATGTGCTTTTCCAGCTGAGAACAGAGAGGGTAAGAATAGTTTTGTAACTTTTATTCTATGTTGTAAATAGGCCTGAATAGTCTTGATTTGGATGGGGGGCTAATTGGTGGTGATTATCTTTTCACTGCATTTTGGTCTACCATGAGATTTTTAATGAGAAATTAAAAATTTTTAATGAAATCATTATTTATTGTAGAGTTTGGATTCTACTGACAAGCTGCTAGCACCCTTTGTTCCTGTTGTAATTCAAGTAAGTGTCCTTCTTTGAAGATTTAGTAGCTAAAGATGCTGGTACAGCAGGTATTTTACCTATCAAGTAAGAATTTATTGTGGTTATACCTGTGCTATGTTAAGGTGGTTGCTGTCCAAATAGTAAAGTGGCCTGTTTTGATTTTTTTTTTTTTAAGTGTGTTTGTGTAAATCTGGAAATGACATGTCTGCATTTTAAAAAAAATGCTTTTATTTATTAGGAAGATGTCAGTCATGGAGCTTCAGGAGATGCTCAGGGAAAAATGACCTTCCACTTGCAGCCTCACAGCTCTGTCAGTGAACCCTCTCTCTCACGGCAGCAGCAGCGGAAGAGAGAGCTTGCTGAAGGCTGCTCAGAGAAGGTGCAGATACTTGAAAAATACCTCTCCTCTTTCCTTTAAGACTCCTGTGTTTTTCCTCTTTAAACGTGGGACCTATTTTCTAAAAAAGGGTGGGTGTTTTAATGCTGTTCTTGTTTCATGTGTGTCTCTATAACTTCATTGGTAACAAATGCAGATCGCTGAAGGTGACTGTTAGAAGCAGCCTGAGTAAATCTCTGAAAATGCCAATAACACTCAAGGGATGAAGTGGGTGTGCCAGATGGGCTGTGCCTTTGCTGGGCTGCAGTCTTTCCTAGGAAATTCCATCAAGACTTCTCACAGTGACTACAAGTCAGTACCTTTGTGGACAAGGGTACTTGTGGTGGGTAGTAGTTTAGCAGTGCTTTAGAAAAGATGTGTAATGGCTGCCCTGAGCTTCGGAGTGCAAACTGTAGGAAGAAAATCTTGGCATGCACAAAGAACTCCTGTGAATTCTTCCACGCTTAGCAGGGAGGTTTCTTTGGGAGAGGCACTGGCTACACAAGGCTAGAGAAGAGGGTGATTGGTGATTGATAACCTGTTTTTCTCTTGGGTTTTCTTATTTGGGGGTGGGGATAGTTGTTGCAAAGGCATTGGCTGAAAAACAGTCTGGGAGGAGGGGGATAAGATACAAGGATGGAAAGAAGGGAAACGGATGCAAGCAGAGATGTGGAAAGGGAAGGATCAAGCTGGGAGATGTGAAGAGATTATGGTAGGATTCAGAATCTCTGGCATGCATGACATCCATGCAAGAATGTCGTCTAGATTGTAGAGTACTTGAACTTCTAATTAAAAAAAAAAAAAATTCTTGCTCACTTCTCTGTCAAGTTCAGAGCAGTTTCTCCTCGGCCTCTACCTGTTCCTTCTGATGTGACCCCAAAGACAGCCCAGAGGGGTGCAGAGCACCCTGAGCCTGCAGATAGTGCCAAAAGCAGTCAAGCAGCCATTCCAAAGGTTAGTGATGAATACTGTGTCTGCTGTTTTTGTCTCATTCCTTCGGAGCAATTTGGTCTCTTGAGTGTGTGCACAATGAGTAAAGGAATGTGTAGTAGCTTCCGACCGCATGGAAGCCCTGTCAAGCACCTGCTCAGTGTGGGATGAGCCTTGCTTAGCCTTGGAGGTTAGAAGCCCCTTTTCTAGAGTTCAGGTTGGTCTCATTGAAGACAGTTTTATAATAAATAATTAAGCGTTAAATAATAGCTGTTTCTTCCATGCCAGTTGAAAAGAATATTTTGCTTAATAGGTAATTAGATAACAAAAGCTATAATGGTGATTGCAAATTATTATCAAATTAATTTCCTTTGAAGGAGCGGCCCTTGTCAGCAAGAGAACGAAGGAGGCTGAAACAGTCTCGGGAGATGCTTCCCTCTGGTAATTTTTATGTTTACATATTAACAGTTTATGTATGAGTAGGCTAATAACTTCTTTGTGAAGAAATAACTTCTTGTCTGTTCTTCCCTGCCACCTTCAGAAAGATGCACTAAGGGTCTAGTTCTGTGTTAAATAAAAAGTTCTGTTAACATGTCTGTATTTTTCTGCTTCTTAGTTATGTTCAATTGTGTTCTCTGTTGACAACTTGAAATGCACATGAAATGTAGAATATTCGCTTTCAGATGGAAGCTTCAGTGTTTTCTCTTAGCTGAATATCCACCTCCCTGCCTGTCTTCTGCCAGGTCATAGCCTTTTTCTTGCACAAGCATGAAACTAATTCAGAATACATGCGGCTTAGCTGTAAATATTGTCAAAATGTCATCCTTTCAGTGGTTCCGGCAAGACAATCATTAAATGGTGCAGCAGTTGAAGCAAAATCACTTGTGGAAAATTGTGTTAAAGTTCCTCAGTCCTCATCAGATCCCAGTATTTCTCAGGTAAACCTTGTCAAAAGTATTTCCTCCATGTAAGAACAGTAATTTATGCCATATTGCTGAATTACTTTCAGTTATTAGAATTTTTGGCATTTATTCCCTCTTCCCTTAGAGAAAGAGAGAAGCTTCTTGCCTGTCTGATGATGAGTTAAGCTCTTCCACAAGCTCTACAGACAAATCTGATGGTGATTCCAAGGAGAGGTAGGGATTTTATTTAATACTGTGTAAGAATTTTCACTGCTATACTGGACCATGACTTGGGAAAAAAATGGCTTTCACACTTTATCTCTGCATGGTGAGTGATTGAAGAAATATGTGATGCATAAAGGAAAATAGCTCCATTGAATTATTGTCTCTCTGTGACTATCCACTTTCCATGCTGAATTTTCTGGGCCATGTGAATGTGTCCTTCTGGTTTTTGTGAACTGTAGCTTCCCAGGAAACCAATCTTCAGCACCAAAGGACGTCTACTGTCAGGATGCATTAAAAGCACAAGTTAAAAGGTGCAAATGGGCTTCCTTTCCACTGTAAATCAGGCTGGATTTATATCTGATTTTTGTCAGTGTAAGCAGCTTTCAAAAGATGCAATTTGTTGCATTACCAGAGTCAGCAGTAGCCAGTAGGATTGTGGAGTTTTGCTGTGACCAGGATCTAAGCCTTTGTTAGATGAAATAGTACTGATGTTACTATTGATATAACTGCACCACAACAAGTAATTTAACATGGAATACTTACTATGACCTCACTAAACTTACTGAAAGCCCTTGGAATGCAGGGTGGAAGTTGCATTGTGATGACTGAACTATGGTGACTGAATTATTTCTTCCTTTTCTCCTAGGAAAAGCAACCTGAATGAAATGAATGACTTGGTGCAGCTGATGACGTGGACACTGAAAATGGACTCCAAGGAGAACTCAGAGTGCTGTGTAACCTCAACCCCAGGCCCAGAGTTTAAACTTCATAGAAAATATCGAGATACTTTGATTTTGCATGGAAAATCACCTGATGAATCAAAGGAATTAAAAATGGAAGAGATTCCTTCAGGTCTGTTGCTCTAGGATTCTGTGGTAATACTTAGAGTTGTCCCATATTCTTTAGCAGAGTATAAAAATAGTCTGTACTGAAAATAATTACTACTGCACTGATTTTTTTAATTGTATTTTATTTTTAATAGATATGTTATCAGTCCCTTACAAGATTAGGAGAATGGTTGAAATCCTGAGATCTGATGTGGTGCAAGGATTGGGAGTGAAACTTCTTGAGAAGGTGTATAGAATCATGGAAGAAGATGATGAAGCAAAAAGAGAGGTGAATGTCTTTCATAATAAAATTGTTTAATTTCTTTATAAACCTAGATGAATGAGCAGGGTCTTTACCCTATTGAGACAGGGTAAACCTTGATTCCAGGAAGTCTTTTATGTAGTCATGGGCAGGCAAGGGCCTAAGTATATTGTAATTTTCACTCCTAAGTTTGATTCTAGATGTAGACTATGTTCAACTGCAACTTCTTCAGAAACCATCAGAGCTTTAGAATTGTACCATGGTCCCAGAGTTTGGGGAAGATGCAAGGGATGCAAATAATTTTACTCTGTGCTGTTTCCCCAGTAATAACTTCTTCTGTCTCTCAAATTTTTGCCTTCACATTACTTGCCTCATGCCCCTTATGTCCAAAATAAGAAATAGTTTAACATTAACCCCCAATACAGGTGAATGAGCAATACCTCCAGCTCCATTGTTTCAAAACTTGGTTACACTTACCAATGCAGTATTTGATTTGTAGCCTATGAAGATCTTGTATTTTAAATTTTTGGGTGGGATTTGGACGTCTCTTGCTTTTAGACAACAACGACTTTCATTTTCCTTCTCTCCCATCTACATGGCCAAGCTTCACATGCTGATTTCAGCTGAGTGCTTTGGTATTTTCTTGTCAATGTTTTGATAGCTCCTCCTTTTTTTCAGTGTCAGTAATGGTGTGGGTTTTGCTCTGTGTATGTTCCAAACAGCTGCAGTTGCGGGAGCACATGGGAGACAAGTACACGAGTTACAGTGCGAAGGCTCGGCACCTGAAATTCCTTGAAGAAAATGTGAAGCTCTGACCAGAATCTTTTCCCTGGAGAAAAGAACTGTTTTCTAGCTCCTTTGATAGACTGGACCAGCTTACAAAGCACGTTTCTCCATTGATCTCCTTTGCTGGAATAAGGAGGTGAACTTGTAGAAAACGTTAGTTTGTAGTAATATTTTTCATGTTAAAATGTGAACCAGGCTATCACTTTCTCAGAAGAGAAACTGTTTAGTTTAGTTTTTATTCGTTTAATGAAACTTTAAAAAGCTTTTCATAGATGCAAATAGGGGTGGATACCAAGTTTTGTATACTAAGGAGTGTCAAAAAAAGATTATGTTCTGGTTTGAATTTGTCATAGCGAAAGGTTTTTGGTATGGTCTCATACTAAATACAGTAACGAAATCTCTGCCAAGGCTCTGGTGTGATAAGCTATAAGCTATTTCATCAGATAGTTGTGAAAATTTAGCATGAAGAGACAATTACTAATTTTTGTAGAACTCAAGGTCCTCAGGTTCTGTAAATTGCCAAGTCCAAGTGCTGAAGGGGGCAGCTGTACTGCTTGTAAGGAGAGACTTTGCTCTTGTGTTTTGTTGCTGAGGCAGTCACCAAGGTGGGGGGAAGTTATTTGGTAACTGGATAAAATAAGTCTGAAGGTGTTTGAAAGGAATGCAGCCATGGTTACCGTGGTCCCAGCTGGAGAAATCCCTTTGCCTTACAAATACTAATTCCTTTTAGGAATGAAAGTTCCCAAGACCAGAATCACTTAGGGAAAAGATAAAACACTTATTTCTCTTTGTTTGCAGCCAGAGTATCTCACTACAGCCCCCAGGCATTGTTGTGTACCATCCCTACAGGAAAAGCACGTTTTTTAAATAATAAAGAAGTCAAAGGGAATTGAATTTGTAAAATAAAATTATAAATGAACAACTTGTCTCTTTTCCTTCCTGGAGCTGAAAGACTGTAACCTCCTGTACCTGTGAGGGAGGTTACTGATATGACACTAGAAAAAAAATGCCATATCTATGGATCCTGCTGCCTCTCACACACTACATGCTCAAGTTACAATGTTTCAAGAGCTATGGTTACTTGCTCTTCCCAGGGAATTTTATTCTAAACAAAAACTGCCCCTCTGCACTCTCCTATCCTAGAATGGTTCTTTTCAGAACTGTAGGGTATGTACCATTTCACAGTATTTGTTACAACCTGGCACTAGTGACAGCTTGTTTTACACATAGTTAGAAAGATTTCAGTAGAAGTTCAGCTGTTTATTATCTTTTAGGCTATGGCAACAGCTTGACTAGAATTCGTTTGATTCGTTGTGTTCCTTTGTAGTGAAATACTTAATGTGACCTCCAGTAGCCTTCTGACGTTAATCCCCCCATCCCTGTATTCCCAGTGCCTTCCCTGAAACTCTAGACCCAATTTCAAGCCTCATGCTCCCTGCAGAGCTTGGTTGTACTCATGGTAGTATACAAAGTACTAAGAAAAAAACCCAAACACTAAGCCAAGAAGTATTTCTCAGTGGAAATTAATTTAACAAAGTAACAGCCTGAAGAACTGTAATTTTTAGCTTTTAGCATGTCTCTTTGGCTTCCTGTCTGCTGCCTTCTTCTCTTCCGTGCCCGACTCCTGGACAGGCAGCCACTTGAGGGGGTTGCGGCGGTACATGGGCCACGGAGGGAGCGTCAGCTGAGGGCAAAGGAGTGGAGTCAGAACATGGACACTGAGATGTAAAGAGCTCTTTTGTACAGCTGCTTAGGAAAATCTTCATCCCTAACTAATTATCTGTTAGTCCTATGAAAACTCAATACAATTTCATGTACATTGATAGTTTACATTGCAAACTCATGCTTCAGTATGTGACTAAAGCCCCCCCCTGAAGAAAAAAGGACACCCCCAGACTCCTGAGGTGACACCAGCATCCCATCACCTCCAACACTGCACTGAGAGCCTCCCCTTGCCTGGCATCATGGGAAAGTAACTGCAGCCAGACTGGGTCAGGGATGTTTAAGTAAGTAAGGAGCAGATGGATGATGATGCCAGAGAATTACAGTGGCTTTTCAAGAGAGTGGAATGTGTGTGTGTCCTGAGTAGGGATTGGTCAAATCATGTTGTATCTGAAGGCTTGAAAGGTGTAAGAACCATGTGTAAAACTGGACTGGGAGTGCCCCAGTAGGAATGGGACACCTCTCATGTATGGATAAGGAATTACTCCTATAATTCCATACTCTTCCTCCTTGTCTCTCTCCTCAGGCAGCAGGGGACAGCTGCAAAATTTTCATGACAAGCTGCTACTGCACAGAAAGCCTCCCTGTCCTTCCTGTTAACAATGCTGTCAGCTGGACTTAACACCAACTTTCAATTGAAATGAAAAATGAACTCAAAAGTGGTCTTAATTTGCAAAAATCCTGCTAGCGTTTCAAAAAAAGCACTTAGTGGCCTGCAACGCACTTTGTGCAGATCAAAGGAAGTACAAATATGTATTAATAAATCTGAATTACATAGCAAACATTACTCTGTGCTGACAGCCCCTCAATTTAGCAATTACTCCAGATTAAATAGTGCATGTATTTTCTGGTTTGGGGGAAAAAGATTCTTACCAAACATGATAAAGCAAATCCAGCCATAACTATGTAGACAGTCCATCCAAACTGTTCAGTGATGTATCCATAGATGAAACCAATTACCTGGAAAATATATTTTAAAAAATCAAACTTTAAATGAAGAAAAACATTTCCAATGACATGATTAAGTTGCAGGGGGTGGATTTAGGTAGGAAAATACAGGTTTTTCAAAAGTACAGTTCATACATCTTTCTAACCTTTTTAAAATAGCAGGCCAACAATGAAGTAAAAGATGGGAAGAAAACTTTTAAGCCTTGACAGCCCCTCTGACTTTGTTTAAAGCTTTTAGTGACCCCCAACAATAAGAAAAACATTTGTAAGATCAGAAAACAAAATAGTCTTCTATGTTCTTACCCACAAGTCTACTATACTTACTGCAGAGACAAGAATGATTCCTTGGAAAATCTGTTCTGCTAATTTTTGGCCCTTGTAGTCCTGTGGAAAGAGATTCTTTTTAGTCAGGGATTCAAAACACAAACCTGCCCCCTTAACTCTTTCAGGTTAGATCCTACAGTCTACCTGACCATGGGTTCTCAGCATTTTTGTTCAACTTTCAAACCAGATTGGAATTATTTTTCTTACAGTGTCTGTAAACACCTCCTCTGCAGGCTTGACCACATCACCTAGAAACAGAAGCAAGCACTGTCTGATCCGGGTAAGTAATGCAAGTTCAAAATATCACTGCAGTCAGCTTAACATCACTAAGTAAAAACTGCATCACCACAGAGGGTGTGCCTGGGAGGGCACCGTGTGCGGCACCTGTGTTTTGGAGAAGACTGACACAGAAATATCTCCAAGGTGGGTGCCAACAGGATCGTGCCAGACTCTCTTCACTGGTGCCCAGCAACAGGACAAGGAGCAATGGCCATAAGCTAAAACACACTAAGTTCTACCTCAACAGGAGGAAGAATTTTATGTTGAGGATGGCAGAGCACTGACACAGGCTGCCTAGAGAGGTCGTGGAGTCCCTCTCTATGGAGACGTTCCAAACGCACCTGGATGCGTTCCTGCTCCAGGTGACCCTGCCTTGGCAGGGCTGAACTGAGTGATCTCCAGCGGTTCCTTCCAAACCCAACTAATCTATGTTTACATGATGTTAGAAACCGTGGCTGTCCTGGAAACACATTCCCTTCTGTGCGTCTATAGCACAGCCAGGAAAGCACAGAGGGGCTTCCCTTACACAGCTGCGTGGTACCATCCCTTTACAGCACCTCAAAGTCCCAGCTCCCAGGTCAAAAACCGCAATTACATGGATTCATCCTGCATCCCACTAGTCGTGCCTAGACCGCGCAGGGGCCGCTGAGCCCGCGCCCAGCCGTGTCGCCGGGCGGGCAGGGGACACCCAAACCCGCGCCCAGCCGCGTCGCCCGCAGTGCCCCGGTACCGAGGCCCGGGCGGGCCCTACCATCTGCGTGGGGATGGAGCGGAACACGCTCAGCATGGCGGCGGCGCCTCTTTGGGTTCTTCCCGCTCCTCTTCGCAGCCGTCTGCTGGCTCCCGCTCGGGGCCCTGCTGTTCGCGGTGTGCGGCGCGGCCTCTCCGCGGCTACGGGCGCTGGTCGCGGCGGAGCGGAAGGCGGCTGCTGAGCTGGCCGGAAGCACGCCCCGTCCGCCCCGCCCAGAGCTCTGTCGGCCGCCGGTGCCGCCTCCAACCTCGGCCATCGCCTNGGCTGTGCCCGCAGAGCAGCCCGGGGAGCGCGGTGTGTGCTTTATTGTGGTCCGTGACCATCCCTGTGCAGGAGCCGGTCTGTCAGTGCCCCCAGCCCGGCTGCCGCGTGTCGCTGAGGTAGCGGCCGTATCTGTGTGTGTGTGCGCGGCCGTGTCTGTGTGTCTCTGTGTGTGTGTGTGTCTGTGTGTGTGTCTGTGTCTGTGTGTGTGTCTGTGCGCGGCACCGGCTGTGTCTGTGTGTCTGTCTGNGCGGCGGAGCGGAAGGCGGCTGCTGAGCTGGCCGGAAGCACGCCCCGTCCGCCCCGCCCAGAGCTCTGTCGGCCGCCGGTGCCGCCTCCAACCTCGGCCATCGCCTCCGCGCTGCCGCCGCCGCCGCTGCGGGGGTGCTCTGGTCCCGTTCCCCCTCACCCGCCGGGACGCGTCTCCTCGGCAACGGCGGCTTCGCAGGACCCCGGCGGAGGCGCCTTCCCCGGCAAGTGCGAAGCGCCGCGGGGCCGCCTGCCGGGAACTCGCACTGATTCGGCAGCCCGGGGGCCGCCCTCCCGCCCGACCCTCGGGCTCGCCTCGCGGAGCCGCCGGACGCCGCCGCGGCCCCGGTAGCGTGGCGGGGTGGGCNGCGGCACCGACCGTGTCTGTGTCTGTATGTCTGTCTGTGTCTGTGTCTGAGCGCGGCACCGGCCGTGTCTGTCTGTGTGTCTGTCCGTGCGCGGCACCGGCCGTGTCTATGTCTGTGTGTCTGTCTGTGTGCGGCTCGGCCCCGGCGCTGGGAATTGTGAAGTGCTCCGTCCGTGCCCCAGCGGGACGTGGCGCTGTGCTCCCCAGGCAGAGCTCCGTGTCCCGCCCCTGCCGGCAGTGCGGTGCTGCTCCAGACGCGGCTCCGGGCAGGGATTTGTTGGGCTCCGCGGATGTGCCTGCCCTGGGGGAGAAATTCAGCAGCGGGAAGGAGGTGGTTGGTTCTGAGACATGTAACAGTCGCGGTGTTTTAATTTAAGGATTTCACAAGTCTGTCACCGTTTCCAGAATTTTGCATGTTGTTAGAGAGCTTTCTCTGTATTACTTGAGAGCTCCTTCACATGCCGGGATACACAACTCTTGTTCTGATTTCACCTTGACCCTTAAATAATGAACAAGCATGCTTGAATTTCCTACCAAAATTGCATCAGTGCTGTGTTTTTACCCCCTTCTATAACATGATGGTGCTGCCTTCTTTCCCACTTGTGTGATCTGTTCCATGTGATGACACTTCAGGTGATACTCTGATACATATATTTTATGTAGGGAATGTAATGGTTTTTAAAGCATATAATGAGTGCTGTTTGTTAAAATCTCAAACACCAGAACCTTGCTGGAACAAAACATATAACATTTTATCATATTGTTGGGGTTCCAGTTCAGATAGTTAAATAAATTGTTTCAACAGTAAAGAAACCATACGTGATTTTCCAGATCTTCTCAGATTACTTTCGACTGGCAGGAGTTTGTTTTTTTTTTTTCTCTCAGTGAAGTAAAAGGCAAGATCTGCATGTCTCTTTTTCATCTGTGAGAGCTTTAGATTGTATGTAGGCGGTGGTCCCTAACATGAGGAGGATGTGGACCTGTTAGAGCCCCTTCCAGTGCCTAAAGGGGCTCCAAGAGAGTTGGAGAGGGGCTTGGGACAAGGGCATGGATGACAGGACAAGGGGGAACGGCTTCAAACTGTCAGAGGGCAGGTTTAAATGAGGTATTAGGAAGAAATTCTTCCTGGTGAGGGTGGTGTGGCCCTGGCACAGGTTGCCCAGAGAAGCTGGGGATGGTGTCTGTGCCCATGGCAGGGGTTGGAACCAGGTGATCTTGAAAGTTCCTTCCAACCCAACCCACCCTGTGGTTCTGTGGTTGGGGTTAGGTACTTACTGAGACCATTCTCACTTGTTAAAACATGACATACAGTTTTATCTCTTTGACAGAGGGAAGCATTCACTGCATTTGACACTGAAACTGATGTGACACTCCTGGTGATAGTGTGCTATGCCTCATGGAAGAATGCACTGGGAGTGACTACTGTATTTTTTTCTTGCAGGTTTGCAGGAACCGTATGCTAATAAAGTAAGAGAAGAAAAATGACGTTAAGGAAAGGTATGTAAATATGTTTTTATATATTTTTTTAAAAATATCTTTTGTATCTGGGTTTCTCAGTCCTTCTCTGGTTATACTGATAAAGTTTTTTCTTCTTCATTTTCAGTGAACATTTCCATCCTTATAGTGGCTGTTGTCATATTTTTGCTAGTTATTCATCATAACTTCCTAAGCCTCAGTGACTTCTTGAGACGGGAATTGTCAGGTACGTTGGGTTTTATTTTAATTTTAAAATATATATTTTGTAAAGATTTGGTGGGAAAACACAGACAGAACCCACCTGGCAAGATAGAACCCACCAAGTGGTTTGGGTGAATGGGAAGGGGAAGTTAATGAGGTTATAGATGTGACAGAGAGGACCAAAGATAAGTGCAGACTACTGTAGCTCAGCCTTTTAATACCTTGTGCTGTGTGTGAATATGTGTGGTTAAATGTGTGCAGTTTTCTGTAAATGTGATGTTATTCTATTCATTAGCATCCCAGAGTCTCAAAAGCTGATGCTCTGAGTGTTTGGTACTGGCTCACTGTAATCCACACCTCGGCTCAGACATCCAAGTGTATAGCAGAAATAATTGAAGCATTGGGAATTTTAGTGTGGTAATTATAATATATAATAATAAAAACAAGTATGCCATTTTTTCTCCACAGATCCAAGTCCCTTAGGACTTCAGCCTATAGATTTCATTCCTGCAGCTCCCCAGAGGCTGACAGATGAGAGGAATGACAAGGAGATTCCTGTGGTCATTGCAGCGTCGGATGAGAGGCTCGGGGGTGCAATTGCAGCCATGAACAGCATTTACCAGCACACCAGATCCGACGTGGTTTTCCACATTGTTACTCTGAATGATACTGTAGATCACTTGAGGTAATGATCTTTTCGTTGGATTCCCACAACACTGTGAACTTCTGTATTTCTGAGAAGAGAGCGAGCTGCCTTTCCTGGGAGCTGCACTCCCCTGGCTCCAGCCCCATCTGCTGCTGCTCATGGCAGCTTTTAGACAAGGCTGCTGTGGGAGTCCCACCATTCCTCCTGGTCAGGTTTCAGGGATGGAAAAGAGACATCTATTCCAGTGGGGTTATATCCAACCAGTGAGGTTGGAGTTTGTTGGTGGAAGGGTTGTAAGAGGTATTTCTACATTTCATCTAAGCAATTCAAATGCTGGCAGTCACGTTTCTCCATTTTTGTAGATTATTCTTTGATCCTCTTATTCTTACCCCCTTCTGTCCACACTGATGGTTTTGGGAAGGGCCTATGTTAACAGGACTGTGTATTTCTGATAAAACAAGAAGGGACCTCGTACCTTTCACGTGTTCCAGGTGTGCAGTTGCTGACCCTGGGCTTGCCCTTGTGGCCACACAGGACAGCATCGATGCCAGCACTGATTGCATCCCAGGTGTGGTTGTTGGGTTGGGAAGTGAGTGGCCACATCCAGATCTGTGTCCCTGTTAGCTGGATCTCTTGCTTTTCACTTGGTTTTGTCTCATCTAACAAGACCTGTGCCTTTCTCCTGCTTGCAGGATGTGGCTGAGGAGCACTCCTCTGAAAAATATGAGATATCGAATTTTGGATTTTGACCCTCGTGTCTTAGAAGGCAAAGTACAAGTGGATCCCCAAAAGGCAGACACCTTCAAACCAGTGAGGATGATGTTGATTACTTTTTGCAATTAGTAGTTAATAACAATATATTTTGATGTTGGCTTTTAAATACAGCTAGAGATCAAAACCAAATCTGTTAGCATAGAAGCAATCTTTCATAATCAAATTCCTAAAGTTCAGTAAAAATAGATTTCTAGATAGTGAGAGATGGATTTGAAGATCTACATATGCATGCCTAGGATCATTTTTTGCTGCTAGCCACAGTGAAACACAGCACCTGGCATGTCAGGCATGCCAGCACCTTGGAGATACTTCAGGTCTATGTGGACAAATAAGAAACTCTAATAGAAACCTGTTTTAAAGTTAGGTAATCGATGCATACGTTCATGGTAAACCAGGAACCTGTTTATTTTAAACTATTTGTAGGATATTGCTGCCTATTTTACTTCCTCCATACAAGTTGTCTTGGGCATTAATGCCATAGATAAGTGCCAGAAAAATCAGTCAATTTAACATTTATTTGGCACTTTTTTTCATTTAATTCTTCTCTTCTTTTGCTTTGTTGTTCTCACAGTTAACCTTTGCAAGATTCTACTTGCCCACCTTGGTACCTCATGCAGAGAAGGTCATCTATGTGGATGATGATGTAATAGTGCAAGGTATGGGACCTTTGTTAGCTACCACTGGCCTTTTGCTGAGGTCAGTATCTCATCTCTCGCAGAACCCAAACATTTCTGTACAAACTTTGTAAATACGAGTGAATTGGGTTAAAATGAGTAGGTTTGTCTGCTGTAACAATGGACTGAACAAAGCCTAACTCGGCACTTAGTCAGGATTGCTTTTGATTTTCCTGTGCTTACTTCCATTTTCCAGATGATATTGTTGAACTTTACAACACTCCCCTGAAACCTGGACATGCAGCTGCATTTTCAGATGACTGTGACTCAACCAGTAGTAAAGTTGCTGTCCGTGGAGCAGGCAATCAGGTCAGTTTTAGTCTTATTCAGTGATAACAATACTGTAGATCTCAGGCATTTGGGAGTGTTCCAAATGCTGTAAACCTAAACATGTGACTGTCCCTGCCCAAACCAGTTTTACAAATGGGACCTGCAGTTTCTGTTTAGGCACAGTAAATGACTTGGAAGTTTTGCTGTGCTTGACAATGAGAGCAATTCTCATTGTGGAACAGCGGGAGGTCTGAGAACATCTGAGGGACAATTTTTCATTTCTGAATGTGTAAAAAGTACTTCATCTGAGATTGGTACCACATTAATAATATGGTATTATTAAGACCATGCAGCATTCCTTAAAATATGTAGTCAATATAATCGTATTTTTAAAACATTACACCTATTAAGCTTTCTTTCTCTCATTTTAAAGGAAGAGATATTTGCTCTTCAACTTGTGCCTGTCTGTTCTGAGTTGTGCAGAACTTTTCTTTAGAAATTTCACTGTACTTGAAGCTAATTTCTACTCTCTTTTTTCCCCCCAGTATAATTACATTGGGTTTCTAGATTACAAAAAAGAAACCATCCGAAAGCTTGCCATGAAAGCCAACACCTGCTCTTTCAATCCCGGAGTTTTCATTGCCAATTTGACTGAATGGAAATTACAGAACATCACTAAACAACTGGAGAAGTGGATGGCACTCGATGTGGTGTAAGTACCCCAGGCTGGGGGTGCCAGCAGCTCAGGCCTTGGGTTCTGCTGGTGGCATTTCCCTCTGGAATGGAGGGCTGCACGTGTATCTCGGGATTCCTGTTGGGCTGCTGCAAGTCAAAAATCAACTGATCAGCATCCTTTCAACTTCCAGAGAGGAACTCTACAGTAAGACTCTGGCTGGCAGCATCACAACACCTCCCCTGCTAATTGTGTTTTACAAGCAACATTCCAGTATTGATCCCATGTGGAACGTCCGACATCTCGGTATGTATGAAGCATCTGGGATGCTGCTCCCCCAGGGTGTTTTTCCAGGTCTGTAGCTGGGCACCTCGTTGATGATGCAGCAAAGTGAGCTTTTATTCCCCTATTCTGTTCTTTGTTCTTTAGGAAAAACAGCTTTGCAAATACCATCTTGGGGCTTGTGGGCCTGAGCCTTTTTCGAACTGCTGGGGGTTAGTTCTTGAATTGACTTACTCACAAAATGCTTCTGATTTTCCACAAATGTATTGTATCTGATGTGATCCAAGGTGTTTCTTCCAAAACTGTGGAGAAGAACAGACATTCATGTCTGTTCTACTGGTGAAGCCCCAGTGCTGGGAGAGCTTTTCCAGGTTACATTTCTGATGAACAATACATTGGCTGCTGAATTCATCTGGGTGTTAAGTGGGCATTAAAGAACTTGGAAGTTAAGGCACTGTATGAAAATAGACACTGAGAGAGATCAAAGTGGCATTCAGTTGCACCTGATTGTTTTTCACTTTGCCCTTATTTCTGTCTCCCCTATCACCTCCTGTCTCCATAAATGATAAGATTTCCTTTGTTAAATCCTTTGTTTTGAAGTTAATGATTGCATGTGGGTGTATCTGCTGCCTTTATTTCAAGCACTAATGCTTCTTTTTCAATCGAAGGGTCTAGTGCTGGGAAAAGGTACTCTCCTCAGTTTGTGAAAGCTGCCAAGCTGCTCCATTGGAATGGACATTTCAAACCCTGGGGAAGAACAGCTTCCTATGCAGAAGTCTGGGAGAAGTGGTATGTCCCTGACCCTACAGGCAAGTTCAACCTGATCCGCAGACACTCAGAAGCCTACGAAGCAAAGTAGAGTCCATTTGAATAAATGATGACGTTTTCTCAGGAAACTTCTGGAGCCAAGCAGAAAATATTTTTTAGCCAACTTGTATTACAGAGCCATCCTTGCCTTCTGGAGCACAAGGTGATGCACGTCCTCAGGTGCAGTTCTGAAATGCACAGGTCCAAAGGAGGCTCATGTCACCTGTGTGACATAAGATGCTTCTCCAGCAGCACTACAGAAAACAAGGGAAGATCTCCACAAACGAGCACTTTTGTTTATGTCATTTCAGTTGTGTTCTCCTGCTCTTCACTACAAGTCTTCTAGCGGAGGATCATTTTGTCAGTTACAGAAACAAAGTTTCTAAGAACAAGATATACATTTAGCTGGTCCATGCACCAGCAAATCTTGCACAGCAATGTACTGTAATTAAGAGCTGCCTGGGTTTTGTTCTGGATTTTGTTTCGTTGTTTGTTTTGTTATCCTGTGAAATAATTCCCTCTCAATAACCCTTTCTTGCATGAAATCTCCCCCCAACCATTTCTGTTTAAGTCTTTCTTACAGAATTCTGCAAAATTGAATCCTTTTTGAAAGATGAATCCTTCAAGTATTATTTCACTATGCAAAATGGTTTTACCTGCCAGTGAACACTAAATGATTTTTTGTAAAGTGGTGGATGAAACTTTGTTCAAAAATAAAGCTAATTGTAACATGCTGACTCCAGCCTCAGGTAAATGGCAACCTGATTCCAGTCTTGATCTAGGAAGTGTTTCCTTTGTACTTAGACACAGTAGCAAGTGATTAAAGCCAAAGTGAATTGCTGGTCATTGTGAAAGCAATCTAATTCTAAAATAGTACAAAGTACTTATTAGGGGACCAGGCTGTATGAACCAGAATGATTTCGCTATTGTTGAGTTCCTCATAGTTCTCTCGAGTGAGCTTGGCTCTGCTATAGTTTTTCCTGCTGTGCCTTTCCCTGTCCGGGAACTCATCCAGTGAGATGCCTGTGCCCTCTGCAGCCAGCTGCCCCTCACCTGTGCTGCAGGTAAGTTGGTTTGGTTTGGTTTTTTATAGTTGTATTGTTGAGTGGTGGTTATTGCACTGGTACATCCCAGCAGCCCCTGTGCCAACTATTCTGACTGATACAAGTTTGCACTCGGGTTGCTCCTGAAGAGCCCTCGGTGGAGGATGTTCAGACACAAGGCTTTGTGTTCACGCAGTAACAGCTGAGTCTGCCTCTCTGAAATACAGGGCAGGAGAGGTGAAGGACTGCTTCATGACTGTGAGTAAGGTTTTAGGCCTGCTTTAAAAGGATTTCAAACTGCTTTTCTCACTGCAGTCAGTGCTTAGAGTTGTGTTTCTGTTATGGATATGCCGATCTGGTTTGTTACCCATTGTTTCTTTTCCTGGGTTTTGCTGAACAAGAACCATTCTTGTCCTTGAAGCCGTTAGGAATAATGAGGTAAATTCACTTACCAACTTTGAAAGGTTTTACTTGGATTAGCTGACGCCAGTGTAATTCAGCTGAGCAGGCTGTGGTTTAGCAAGCTTAAAGGAACTGTTTGTGTCTGCACTTGACACCTTTTTAAGCTGCCTATGAGAATCTATGCCTCAGCATACGCTGAGAGAAAACACACATTTATCAGAGAAGACAGAAATCAAACCTTTCAGTTAATAGGAAGAAAACAGATGCACTTATGTTAGGCATTTCTTGTAAATGCTTCATTCTTTGAGCAGCTGCAGGGCCTCTTGGCAATTCTCTTGCTATCCCAGTTCTGCTACAGGCTGAGCACAGGAGCACATCCTTATTGCACAGGGCAGTGTTTTGGTTTTTATTTACCAGTTGCTGCCAGGTGTAACAGCTGCCATCAGGAAACAACACTCTCGTTCAAGAGCACTGTAAGATCAATCGACTTGTTCCCCAGGGGAGATGGATTACTAACATAATCTGTTACCATTCCCAGTGAAGGTTCAGAACCTAACACAGTGCTTGGATAAAGTACCCTGTATGTAGCTGAAATAAGGAGCATTTTCTAGCCAACGTTTACATGTGAAAGTTTTACAAGTTTTGCAAAAATGTACTGAAAAGTTACTGTCTAAAGTCATGCTCTAGGGGTAAAATATTTGTAATCCTCTAGGAAAACTTAGATTTTGTGCAGGAATGAAAATTTACTGTGACATTTTGTTGTTTGACAGCGACTACAATGAAACATGTATCACTTTTTTTCAAAGACAGTTTGAAAGACTTGTTCTCTTGAAAGGTCTTTTTATAAGGCAAAATGAACAGACTAAGCAAGTCTATTAGGAATTTTTACAATAGGCTTTAATATAGGAAATAAACTTCATTACTTAAAGCTGAACAACAATCAGTTTCCTAGACCTGTATAAAATCTGGGACTATCAAGGGAGAGGTACTGTTATGTACATTATTTGACCCAGCAACAATTGAGTCTTTGCAGCAGCTCTGGTTATGCAGCACTCCTCCAGCTTCTGCTGCAACCCACGTCTTCCTGACTGTTCTGGAAGCCAGCAGTAACTCTCCAAAGAGTGCCTTCCCACCTGATTTGTTACACATAGTCTGTATTAAAATCATAGGCATCATCTTCATCTGCTGGTTTATCTAAGCTGAAGGACAGTGATCTGGAACGTTCATTTCCTGAGAAGAGAAAACCAGGTGTTAGTGAAACCCGTGCAAGTGCTGGAGCACCAGAGCCCATCTCTGGAGCCAGGGTTCTGAGTACACACCTGCTGTCTGCTCTTTGGAATGTGCAGGATTTGTCTGTCCTTTTCCAGGCTTTGCTCCTCTGGTGACCTGAACTTGGCTTTCCTACAAGTCAGAGGTCAGACAATATTTAAACATCACTAATGAAATCCCCCATGGAAATGAAACCTAACAGAGCCTGAGGATAGTGTGGATGTCCCCTTGTATGGCTGAGCCTCACTGCTGAGGCCAAGTGACTTGGAACAATGTTGTTTCCTTAATTAAGGAAAAAAGCCCAACCCTAGTGAAGCTCTCGTTTACCTCTTCCACATCATCATCGTCATCATCATCTTCTTCCACATCATCTTCATCATCATCACTTTCTGTGAATTCCTCTTCCTCCTCTTCTTCCTCTTCCTCCTCCTTGCTTGTTTCCATGTTTCCCCACTCTGATCCTTCTTCTATCACTTTATTTTCCTCTATTGTCCCATTCGTCATACCAGCTGACTGAAAAACAATGCTGCTTGCTGGACTGGGGTGTTTTAAAGCTGCAGAACATACAGGAAGTGTCTGTTCAGTCCCTGTCAGCCAGCACAGAGGTAATGCCCAGCCCGAGGGGGACACTGCAGTTCTGCCCCTCCCTGCCATAGACAGGGCTCCCGCACAGGGTTCTGCCACCAAGGCAAGGACAATTCTCTGAGAAAAGCTTTCCCTGAGGCATCTACAGAAAGGAAAGGAGCTGGAAAACTTGGATTTGAGTATGGGTAAGTTTACCTAAGTGGGTTTAGATTAGAGAGCAGGAAAAAATTCTTTACTGTGAGGATGGTGAGGTCCTGGCACAGGTTGCCCAGAGAAGCTGTGGCTGCCCCATCCCTGGAAGTGTTCAAGGCCAGGCTGGACGGGGCTCTGAGTATGAGTGAAAGGTAGCCTTGCCCATGGCAGGGGGTTTGGAACAAGATGGTCTTTAAGGCCCCTTCCAACCCAGACCAATCTGTGACTCAATGGTTAATGGGAGTCTATTACAGTAACAGTCCTACCTTGAACAGTGTTGCTGTTTTCTTGTTCTAGGTTATTTAAATTAAAGCCTTCCTGCAATTCAGCTATTTTTTGTTCCGTAAGATAGGGTGGTGGTTTCTGAAATCCTGGAGGTTGTGAGTAGTACTTTATTCTGGCTCTGAGAAAATAAAAATCAGCATTAAAAACAACGGAAGATAACATAGTTAAATCACTGCATTTAAAAATGAAACCCAGAGCAGAAAGCTCTCAAACTGCTCAGTTTAATTACTTGTGTACTAGTATCTGTTTAACAGCAGTTCAATAGCTATTTAAATTTGACTCTGAAGTTGCCAACAGTATTAAGTGGATAGCCCACTCCTGAGAGGAAAAAGCAATGGCACACTGTCACCACAGGTCACCTGTAAAACCATCAGCTGTAAAAGCAGCTGAGTCACTTGAGCAAGGCAGATAGTCACAGTCAATTACTGAATCTGAGTTACATTTACTCCTACCCTCAGAATACAGGAACCACTCTAAATTTCCACAGGAAGTTTGCCACATCCTTTCCTGTCTAGAACAGGACTACGTGGACTTGGTATTAGAGAGGACAGCAGATTTCCATCAGAGTTACAGCCTAAGTCAGCAAACTGTGTACACAGTAACGTGCAACAGGCTTCAACTCCTCTCGTGTATCCTTCACTACTTTAGAAACTTATCTGTGGATGGCATTCTCTAAATCTGTTGAGCAATCCAGCCCTTTACCCAAGTAAAATGTGAGAAAGGAAGGGAAAAAAGCAGCCTCTCTTAATAAGTATTTTGCTGGACTCAGTGCTTCTGCTGTGCTGGATTAGCAGTGAGAGAAAGGTGAGCAGCGTACGTACCCTGTCCAGTCACAAAGCACTAATTTAGCCATACTTTCTATGTCAGGAACACCTCCCTTTTTCAGCATGCCCCTCTTCTGAGCCAGTAAAGATAAAAACTCCTCAGGGTCCCTGAAGTCTGGGATATTATAGTGCATCATTACCTAGGGCAAAAGAAAATGGCATGTTCAGAAAGAGATGGCCACCTTTTGGATAGTTTTAGGAATAAAAGAGCAAACTGAGTTGGATAACAGTGAGGACAGAGTAAGTGAAAAGCTGTTTTTCTCTTGTATGTGGGAGTAAACATTACAAAGCAAAATGCCTACTTCATTAACAAATTCATCTGCCATTCACCCAGACTCGTGGGTGTATAGAGACAGCACGCTGGTCTGTGAAAACACTTCTCCCAGAACTGAAAGGCAACTAGGCTTAGGTTAATTTGCTTGAAAATAGAGTGAAATCAGAGTTGGATCTGAGGTCTTCACTGTAACTATAGGACACAGAAAGAGTATCATCATTTTTCACTCTCTGATTGTGTGATGAAGTCTTAGAAGCAGTGCTGGAGCTCACCTGCTGCTTACTGCAGTGATTTATGATGGCATTTACTCCTTCAAGCACACCTGCTGAGTCTGATCCTTCAGTGTCTATGACACTTCTCAAGGCCAGAGCCAGGGCACTGTTGGAAGGATCTGCAATTATACTTGGACTGTCCAACATCTTTGTCTGCTTATCAAGGTGCACAATTTGCACAGACCTGTTCAGAGAAAAAAGCACTGTGAGCAGATAATCAGTGAAGGACTGGTCATGGCCAGGGATGCAAGACACAAAGCTCAGTGTTGGATTGAATGTACTTCATAAGAGTCAGTTTCAGTGTTTTGTCATCATGTGCTTTGTGTAGGATAGATTTTAAACATACAAAACATCCCGTTTATACACTGTATCCCCTGGAGAGAGCTCGCATCACACAGATCAGGACCTTTCATCGTGCAAATTTTAATGTGCATTTAGAACTGCACACTGGGGTGCTCTGCCCCTGAACACAAACTCAAGGTAACTGGAACACAACAAACAAGGAAAGGAACAGCTTTTATCAGACTGAGCTTACTTGGTAACACCTCTTGCCAGGCCAACATTGCAAGCACGCTTCCCTTTGAGACTGTTGATTATGCTGCTCTTTCCCACGTTAGGGAAACCTGAGGAAAATCACAGAAATCTTCGTAAGTTAAATAAGGAAACAGCTTTTAACACTGATCAAAACTGCTTCTTCAGGTATCTTTGCTAAGGTACAGCATCAGTGTGAGATCAGAGTTGGATCTGAAGTCTTCACTACAGAAGTAAGACAAAGAATGTATCCTCATTTCTCACGCTTGTAGGATTTGCAGTGCTACACTCAGAGGGATTTTTGTCAGGCAAGAGGAAGGCAGTGCCAGTGGAGCACATATCCTGCCTTCCTTGTGCTCCCACAGATCCCCACGCTACACATGGAAGGGCACCATGGATCAGTCAGCTCAAGTACTACAACACTGAGACCCTTAGATCAGAGAACAATGACTAGAAAGCACATTAGCAAAGCAGGTGTAACCAGTTTTACCCAGTCCATAATACAGGATCCCAAAGGATTTTATGGGAGAAGGAAACTCCTCCTGTTTCTCCAAACACTTACCCACTACCCCAACCTGAATGGCTTTGTCTTGGGTCTTGCTGTACTCTTGAAGAAGCTTCAAAAGGCATTTGCTTCCAAAATATTGACAGGTTTCTGAGAAATCAACACGTGCACGTCTTTTTGTGACCTGTTCCTGCTACAGGATTCAAAGGCAAAAAAATCCCGTGGTCAGGAGCTATTAAAGATAAAACATGGATACTTAGATTTATTCATCTACTGCAATTCCAATGGTAAGAATTCCCCCACTGTACTGCAAAGCTCAGCTGAAGTGTAAAGGCACTTCCATCGGTCACAGAAGTGCAAAACCAGGGGAAAAGGAAGTTTAAAAGATGTCTCAACATGTGTGACTGCAAACACACACGACTTCCTCACGGGACAGCCTGCAGGGCTCTTACCATGGTCTTGTCCTTCATCATTGTTGCTGACTTAAAAGCAACTGTTGGAAACTCCTTCTTCAGATAATTCAACCATTTCTCTAAGTTGTCCTTTGGCACTAAATCTGGAAAGAAGAGCAGTTTTTTCAATCCTTAAATGAATTTTGTTATGACAAATAATGTTTGGCTGAGAACACCAGTAAAGTACTGGGTGCATTCCCCAAAGGCACCCAGTCTGTCTTTTTCTGCCTTAGCAGAACACATCTCAATTACATTTCTGGCCTCTGAATTAGGTGTTTGATGCAGGGGTCTTGCTAGAAGACTTTGTATGGTACAGTGATGTTGTGTGAAGGATTATCCCACAATCCCTGCAAAGGCCACTCTACTACAAAGTTCCCTTTGCTCTTGGTATTTTATTTTCTTTATGTAGTTGCTGGTAACTTGGTAATTTGCAGCCTTTTTAGCGAGCTCAGAGTTGGATCTTATGTCTTCAATGGAATCTCAGATTCCTTTAAAATCTTCTTCATAGCTCACCTACCACAGAACCACAGTGCCAGTAACACTTTGAGAAAACCTGTGTTTCTTACCAATTTTGTTCAGAACCAAGAGCAGCTTTTTGTTTCCTCCAGAGCAAGTGACAGCTTGCTCCAGCTGAGGACACCGGCAGCCCATCGGATCTCTGGCATCCAGAACCTCCAGAACCACATCTGAGGCCTCAAGCACCTGGGTCAGAAAAAAGACAAGATTCAAATAAGACATCACAGACCAGACAACTCTGGAATAGCTGTGGCTTACAAAAAGAGTTGTAAATGCTTTCTGCTGTAAAATCCCTTACTTCAGTGTTCTAGTTTATCACAGACAAACTTCATGTTCTTAAGAGTAATACAAAAAAAGGAAAATAACAAGTGGTCTCATTGCTGCCTCTCATCTAATGATATAAAAATAGTTAAAGCTCACCTTCATGAGCTCCCTGCAGAATGATTTCTTTGAATTTTTATTCAGCAGCTTGTTAGTCTTTCCTTTAGATTTGCCAGAGGATTCCTGAAGCAAATAAAAACAGAAGAAAATTATTTATATGAGAATTAATGTCTGATACTTGTGTGCATATTCAGCAGGAAAATGTAACACATAACATGCTGCTTAAGAAGATGCAGTTTCAGGGTGACTTCTATAGGTTCAAAGAACCAAAATCATACAGGACACCTACCTTTCCCTCTGCTTTCTCCTTGATTTTGGCTGCATTCTTTTTAGCTTCCAGCTTCCTCTTCTTTTCATGTTCTTTCTGTCTGTTGAGCTTCTGCTTTTGTTTCAGTTCTTCAAGCTGATTGCAAACAAAAACCCAAGCCAGATAAAACATGTTTAAAGATGGTAAGGAAGAATGTTCTTTCTCCCCATTTCTGACCCAAGCTCCTGACAGCTCAGTTACAAGTCCTGGCTGTTCAAGTGACTCTGGGAACTCTTTGCATCCTACCCACAGGCAACCATCTATCAGCTTGGCCCCAAAAGAGCAGCTCTGCAGCAACCACTACAGCTGATAAAGGTGCTACTCCCATGTCACACTAGTCCACGCTGCAGACAGCAGATCCCTATTTTCTGTGTAATCACAAAATGCCATGAGTTACTCCCAGCACTCTGATGGGACATCTCTGTATTCCAGCAGCACAGGCAATTCTGACTACACCAGAAATGCCACTTCCAGCATGTTTACATGCACAGTGAGGAAATGAAGGTTAAAAATAAAAGAGCAAGTCGTTGCACGTTGTGCAATAAATATATTATTTTATACTTTTATATTATTTTTATATTATATATTTTAGTATTTTTTAATATTTTTAAATACATTATTGTAAAAAAAAATATTGTTTTTCCAAAGCACGAGTCTACTAGGACCATCTACAATCTGCCATGACTGCACCTCTGAGGGCACACTTATGCACATAAAGCTTCTTTAAAGGCAGGGATGGTCTCGGTTCTTATCCTCTTTACCACAAACTGTGTTTTACCCTCTGCTTTCTTTGCTCCGCTTCCCGCAGAAGCTCTTCCTTAAACGGCGCGGCACTGGGAATTCCGGGATCTTTCTTGGGCTTTTTGTGTCCACGTTTCTTGGCCTCCTTCCTGACTTTGCGGTGGTGTTCTCTGATCTGTAGAGAGGAACAAGAAAGCTTTCTCAGTCTAAGGCCAAAACCACCAATATTCAGGCCCCCAAGCGCCGAGCGCAGCGGTGGGGCCGCGCACGGCCGGGACTCACCTTCTTCTGGATCTTGTAGCGCTTGTGGCAGCTCAGCCGCTTGCTCGCCTTCCTCAGCTCTGCAACGCACCGCGCCCGTCAGCGCCGCACATCCCCCGCCACCGGGGCGCGACCGAGCGCCCACCCCCGCGTTCGCCTCAGATCCCGGCCCCGATTCCCCCGCCCCGGGCCCGGACGCCGTTCCCTCGAGCCCCGGTCCCCGATTCCCCCGTCCTCGATCG
>VYXC01009416.1:1469978-1531894 GCA_013397175.1 Platysteira castanea | reverse complement strand
TGGCGGCGCCGCCCGAGCGCGCAGCGGCCGCGCCGGGCCCGGGGCGCCGAGCGCCGTCTGCCCCTGTCACCTGCCCCGGGCCTGGGCCTCGTCGCCGTCCCGGTCCCCGGACCCTGGCCCGGGTGCGCCTCAGCCCTTCCCGCCCTGTTCCCGCCGTGTTCCCTGTCCCGGCGCCGGGCCGGGCCCGCGGGGTGACAACGGCCGCTCCCGGAGCGGGCCTGGGGACGGCAGCGGGTCCTGCCCGCCGTGGTGGCAGCGCGGGGCGGGCCCGGGACACCGTGGTGTCCGCCCGGTGCCGGGAGAAGGGTTTTCTTTGTCTCCTGCCGAGGATAACATCTCACCTCCCGGGCAGGGGCTCCGGCGCTTCGGGGAAATTACATGTTTAGCATCTTCGTTTCTTGTCCCGGTGTTGATAAAACGATGGATATGTTGTCCCTCTCGCTTTTTCTCCAGCTTTGCCCTTTTACAGTGCCTGGTTGCTGCCATCCCCCTCTTCCCATCCCGTAGCAGGTTTCAGTGGGATCGGTAACCGGGGGAAATTCTGGCTTTGTTTCCCTCCCTTGTTCCCTTTGCTAAATTTACCATGTTTAGTGTTTCTCTTGAAACGTGCGAGATCCTGATAGCAATAAATACTACCCGTGGTATCTATTGGCTTTTAGCTCTCCTCTGCCTAGAGGCAGAAAATGAAACGCATGCTAGAACACATTGTTTTATTTTAAGTGTGTGATGTCCGATGTGTGTAAAACCTGTTCGTGTAGTGAGGTTGGAGTGGGTGACACATGTGGTCAGTCTTTGCAGCTTTCGGGAGAGACAGCCTTCCCCCCGTTGTGTGTATGTCAGTATACACGTGAATTAGTAATGGCCAAAGCATTTCTTGCTGTGGTTTTGTGACATTTTTATAGTTGGTGGGAGCAATTACTAAGGAGATGCTCAAGCTCCCGTTGCATTGGAGGTGGCTCATTTGTAGCGGTGGACGTTCTTGGTGTGACTGTGAGCCAGCAGTGAGGTTGCAGAGGAAACTCTGGGGAACAGGTTCTTCAGTAAAACAATGTGTTTCTGTGCGCAGCACAATTCTCTGTGCTTAGGAGTGTGGAGATCTAGGGAGAAGTTTGTATTTTAGAGCTTCACATTCAGTAAGAGTTTTATGTCAGCAGGTCTCTCACTGAGTGTTTGTGATGTTGTCCAGACTGACACGTGTTTTGCACGGTTGTTAGAGGAGAAAAACGTGTTTTGGAGGCTTTGGAGTGGTGAGGATGTCTTGATCACACCAATGTCAGAGTATGGCTGAGCCACAGCGTTGTGCCTCGGATGGTGGGCATGGAGCAGCTGATGTGCAGTTTGCAGGCAGGTGCTGCTTGGGAGGTTCCCAAATCTTTATTTCAGGGTGAGACTGGACTGAGTGTACTTTTGGGTTCCTGGTTTAAGCAGAGTTACTGATTCTGGTAGTCCCTCCTGCCCTTCTTCCACAGCCAAAGGCTTGTGTTTCCTAGCATGTGTTTGGTTGAGCCACTCCAGCCTGTGGCCCTCAGATGAAAGTTGGAGGCAGTGCCAGAGTGTGAGAGTGTCTGTCAGTTCCCAAGATGAATTGCCTGCTGATAAAGCACAGAGCTTCTCTGCATGTCCGTGTTATGAAAATGTCCAGAGTGCTGAACAGGAAAAGAATCTCTCTGGGGTTTGATTGAAGGCAGGCCTTGGATGAACTACATAGAAGCAAACATTTTGCCATAAAATGGTTTTGTATATTTCGCATGGAATTTCTGGAAAAAAAATTCAGGCTTGGAGACTGCTTAGAAATTGAAACAGTGTATTTTTAGTGTATGGCTGCATACTCATTGCTTACTTCTGAGTATAAACATCCACTCTGAAGAGTGATGGAGGTGCATCATCTTAGAGTTTATTAAGTGTTTGTTTACCTTAAGATTATGTTGTTACAAGCCTGTACTGCTTTGCATTCTGTAACTTTTACAGCTCTCTGGTTTGTACTCTCAGGTCAGATATCACTTCTGTTTACTCTCTACTCTGCTTGATGAATCATTCTCTAGCAAGTGGCTGTGAAATCTGTAATGCATATTCAGGGACGTTAGAGAAATGTATTTTTACTGTGACAATGACAGAAGTGTCTAGCATTCTGTGTACAAAATTACTTCGTAGAGTTTCTGCTGGGCTAAAAAAAGTTGCCTGCTGTTTCTTGCTTTTTTCTCTGTCACTCTAATTATCTATTTTATTCTTTGATTTTATTCCTTATCTACCTACTCTGAATTTTCTTCTCTCTCTTTCCTTTTTCTTGTCTTCCAGTTGTGGCTGTACTAACACCATTACTGGTTTGCCACTCTTAGAGTGTCACCTTCTCGCAGTATCTGTGCTTGGCCATCAGACACTATGAGGAGACTGGCTTTTCGAGGTGCTGGTTCTACTCTGGTAAATCTGGTAAATTATTGATTGTATCTCCATTCCTCTGCCTTGCCCTTTTGCTTTTCTTTTTCCTAACTGTTAATTATTCCTACCTTGTTCATCTCATGTGTGTGCCTGAAGTTATCTCTGTCTCTAACAAAACTGCTTTAACGCAGTTATGTTGTGCTGCCATACCTTGTCAATCACCTGAGTGCCTCCTAAAAGAAATCCCTGGATTTGGTTGGGAAATAGGGCTAGGCTGGGATAGATGCATCTGTTCTGTCCTCAGCCTTTGAGATAGCCACAGATAAAGATATTTTTTTGATGCTGTCACTGGAAGTTGGGCAAGAGCCAACAACTTGTTCCATAAATTTACTGCAGTTGTTGGATGGTGGTTATTCATTTGTCACTGCTTGTGTTGGTAAATGCAAAACTATGGCCAAAAGAGGAGGGGACTTATTCTACTTCTCCATGGTTGAGCCATTCATCACACACATAAAGTGGGAGTGGGAGGTCGCACAGTAGTCCAGACCTGTTTTTCACAGGAATATAACACAAGGTGTTCTGTGGCCCTTTTCATTTGTAATTTGTTTTGTTTGTTTGTTTGGGTTTTTTTCTTTGTTGGTCTGTTTTTTGTGGTTTTTTAGTTTGACATGGAATGAAGTGCTTTTACACCAGAACTGAGCATGTGTCTCTGTACAGCATTTTTGTTGAGAACAGTGGTTCTTGCTTAGTTGTCATGCATGGGATGGGGTATGAAAATGTCGAGGGTTTAAGAATATATTTTGCTAAGAGCTGCTAAATTCACCTCCATTACTGCGAGCTTGGGGGTTTCTGTCCTTGCTGTCACTGGTGACTATAAAACTGTGGGAGCATTGTGAAAATTCCCAAGAGTAAAGGGAAATCAAAAAGTTGGTGTTTTTACAGAAATGGCTTAACTGACCTATAGCATTTAGCAAATGTGTCATCAGAAGCTTTGCTAGCTCTGCAGGTAGCCCTCAGCAGAGGGTTTGGATGCAATGCCAGGGCTTTAAGAATGTTTCTGTTCATTATAGAAGAAGTTGGATTCCATGGGTTCCAAGAGGCGAAGAGCTACCTCTCCTTCCAGCAGCGTCAGCGGCGGAGACTTCGATGATGCCCATCACTCCACCAATGTACCAGGCCCAAGCAGGAAGAGGAGGAGACTTTCCAATCTCCCGACTGTAGATCCTGTTAGTACCTTCTTACTACTTGCACCTTTCTTCTTTTTTTCTTGGGGATACTGTATCCCTGTGTGGGATATGCGGAACTGTAAAATTAATGACCATATGTAGCACCTGTACACTGGTCCTGAATCTGTTCCTGCCTTGGCTGAGTTTTGTTTAGGATCTCATTCAGCTTTGGTTTGGTCCTGATTCCCAGTTTCATCTTTTTCTTTCCTGTTTTGCTTTTGCTGCTTTTCTCTTTTGCTGATGATTTTAGCAGATAGAAAGATGTTGCAGAATGAGCTGAAATCATAACATGCAGAAGTTGAGAGCTGTGTCTGCAAGTGCAGAGAAGAATAAGAATGGCACAGGCAGTGATTGCTGGAGTGTACAATGCCTCTGCTATGCCTTTGCCTGAGCAGTCTAATGTTAATTAATTGCAGGGCAGAAGAACCCCTGTTGTTATGGTAGATGCCTGTAACTTGGAGAGAATTGCACTGAATTAATTTACATTTTGAGGGTTTTATTTAGAATTAGCATTGAAATAAAGCTCCCTGTGTTCAAAAAATAAGTGGAAATTCTGCAGTACCTGGCACACTTGTCAGGTATCCTGCTAAAGTGTGAGGTGCTCCATTTCCTTCTCACTTCTGCTTTAGGGTGTGCTGTGGATTGGCAGCTTGTCCTTCCCTTTGTAAGCAGGCTTTTGTTTGTTACCTCCTCAAGATTCTCTCCTTTTTCCTTACTTCTCGCTCTTGCATTTCAGATTGCTGTCTGCCATGAGCTCTACAACACCATCAGAGACTACAAAGATGAGCAGGGCAGGCTCCTGTGTGAGCTCTTCATCAGGGCACCGAAGAGGAGGTAAGGCCACAGGTCTGGTTAAATCTTCAACCCGAGATTTAATCAGGGAGAAGTGGAAATTGATAAATACTTCAGCAATAATTTGTGAAAAATCTAAGCTACATTTGTTGTAGTTTCACGTCAGTGTTTGATCCAAGTGTTTGATGTAATTACTCAGTGGGATGTGCTTACATTGGTGCTCTTTTTCAGAAAATAAAAGGATACACTGAATTAATTTAAAATGTTTCTTTTGACACCTGCCTAAAACACCTGTGCCTCTGATTATAAAATATTCTGTGTAAGTGGTGGGATGTAATACTAAGGACATGGCTTGGGAAGGTTGGTAGAAGTGACCCTTGAAAATGCAGTAGCTAAGTAAGAGGCTGAATTTTCTTTTAAATTCAGAAAACTGGGGACAGTAACAGAAGATACATAAAGTGAGCTGACTGCTAGACCCCTGTCCAGATCTTTTAGCTGTAACAAAAATGTATTGGAACTTTCTTTGGTTTATTTAGTCATAAACATGCACAAGCTTTAGTGCTGTGGTTTTGGTTTTACTGCTTGGAATATGGTGCCTGTTTTTGTCATTGCAACAGAAATCAGCCAGATTATTATGAAGTGGTTTCTCAGCCAATTGATTTAATGAAAATCCAACAAAAGCTGAAGATGGAGGAATATGATGATGTGAATGTGCTGACTGCTGATTTCCAGCTTCTCTTTAACAATGCAAAGGCTTACTATAAGGTGAGCAAACTACGTGTAAAGGCTCAAATTCATTGTAAAAGTGGTAGAGATGTTCAAATTCTTCCTCGTTTGGCCAAAACCTCTTCAGTTTAGCCTGAAGTATTATTGGTAAGAGAACAGCACACGTTGCAATTATTTGCATATATTTCCATAATGTTGACTGTATCTTTCTAAGATGCCCTACTATAGCAATTTTTCTGTGGAAAATTGTGATATAATGTGGGGAGGATCATCATGTAATTTTCCAAAAGAGATCAAAAGCAAAAATGGAGATATAAACCGAGAAAAATACTACTCTGTCAAAACCTTCCTGTTTTACAACACACTCTGTGTAACCCTTTGAAATGGAGAGAGATTTATTGTTTTTTTTCCCCCAGAAGGAAGTGTTTATACTAACAGCAAGCTTATGGTAGGAGTGTTGAATCTTTCTCTTCTATTTACTACTTAATAAAATGAAAAAAAGGCACATTCACTGTCATGGTCAGTGATGATAGATGTGAGTGTAATGTTATCAAGGCTACAACCCCCATGGCCATTCCCCACGCTGTGTGTGTTTTATTATGGATATTAATGGGTTTTATTGCAGTTTTCATAAGGAAGTGAGGAAAAAAATTGCATTAATCTTGTGTAATGAAAGGCTATGTTAAATCCATAAACCAGTGAAATTATGTGTGGTGAATTACATGATAGAGCAAATCAAAACCTGCTAACACTGCCTTTCACATATATTTGACTTTGGAGATGATCCAAATGAGTGCTTTCTGAATAACCCAGCTGGTGTAACCAGGTGACATTCAGAAAAACAGTGTTTGTTTTGCTTGTGTGTGTGTGTAGTAGGTTCTTGAAAAACAATCAGATTTGTGGGTTAAAGCATTTGCACATTCTGCTTCCAGCAGACAAAGTACAAAGATTTCCAAATCCATTGTGTACTCCTGGAGCTTTGCAAGGAATTAATTATGAAAAACCCAACATTAATGGGCTTTTACATGAGGGGAAAGGACTTGATGGCAGGACAGAATGATCAGGGTTTTACAGAATGTGTGCTGCCTTTGCCTGTGAAACTGTGGGCTCAACACTTAACTGTATCATAAAGATCTTGCATTAGACTAAAAATAGGTATCCATTATTCCAGGATGAAGGAATGCTGTCATTTCCAGAGAATTATGGAGCTGTGAGCTGGAGGTGTGGCACACAAACTTAACCTCTTTTCACCTTTTACCTTTCCCAGGCAGTTCCATGGCATGTACAAACCAGGGACAGTGATTGATTGTCAAGGTCTTTATTCCAGCAGGTGTTTTATTGGCAGTGCTACAGCAGAACAGCAGCCTTTGGGGTTTTTGTATTTCTGGTCAAGTCTCACACTCCTGAGCATCTTGTATTGATATGGAAGGAAGCAGACCTGTGGAACAGGACACCCTTAAAAAATCTGCTCTTCATAAACAACACCTGGTCTAATGTGCTGAGATTATTTAAGCCTAATAAGGCAAGATTAAGAACAGTTCTCATGTTGGTTTTTCATTTGTATTACAAGCTGTCAGAGGTTGAGAGAATGAAGTAAGAAGAGTGCAATCAGCAGTAATAAGGTGACATTATCAGCAGGAATACCTGAAATAGAGCTTAAATGACAGAGGAAAGGGAAAGAAAAATACATGGGTGGAAAAGCTGTCTTTGTTCTGGGTAATGTTCTTAGGTAGTAATGTTGATAGGCACGTGCTTGTCTGCCACTGCCAGCTCTGTATTTTTGAAAGCTGATTTTCTAATTAATGCTTCTAGCTCTCCTAAAAGATGGATCTCGAGGTGTACCCAGGTGGTAGCATGTTGTCAAGTTCTTTGGAATTTCCCAGTTAATGCTGAGTGTGAATCATTGCAGTGGTTTCAGAGATATTTATTGGCATTCTTTTATAGAAGTTAATTTTCAAGTGCCATGCAATGACAGCAGTATTGGCTTAAATCACATTTCTGGCATACTGATATTTAGTCTGTTTTAAATGGTGGTGTTGTGCTTCAATAAAACCCAGTGATTTCTCCAGATTCATCTGATTGGATTGTCCAAGCCTCAACCCAGCTGATTTTATTGCTAAGTTTTCTGAAAGACTTGTATGCTTTCGAGTCATACAGGTTATATTTTCAATTGCTTATTGTGATTTTTAACTCCTCTGCTGAAGAGCAAATGAAGCAGGAATATCGCAGGTTTTCTATCACTCATTTAATGCGTTTAATACATTTCAGCTAATAACTTAAAATTTCCCTCAGATGAGCATGCCCTGAATTTTGACTGGAATGTTTGATTGGTTTTTGCAGCCGGATTCTCCTGAATATAAAGCTGCCTGCAAACTATGGGAGCTGTATTTGCGCACAAAAAATGAATTTGTTCAGAAAGGTGATGCTGAGGAGGACGATGATGATGAGGAAGGGCATGACAATCAAGCAAATTCTGAATTAGTAAGTGTGGGCATGACAGCTGCAGAAGGGGGAGGCTGTAACTGTGGATGTCAGCTGACTGAGAGGGTGAAAAAGCATCGAGTAATATTTTCCTTGTTAAATTATGCCCCAAAGGGTGTTTCTTCTGCAAATTTATTAATCACTTCACAGCATTGTATGTTTCACTTTTGCCTAGCAAAAAAAATAAGCTGTGAGGGTTTCTTATATGGGTTCTGGTTTAGTTGGAATAATATGATGTGTGCTTGAATTCATGCCAACATTGAGGTTTGCATCAGCAAGTGTCCCATTCAGTCAGCGCAGCAGTTCCTGGAGTGTTATGAGAGGAAGTTTGGGCTTGCTGGTTTTTGTGATGTTGGGATGCATGTTTTCATTAACAGTGTGATGTGTGTCTGACAGTCTGCAGTGTAAACCTGGAATTAGAGTTTTCTAGTGTGCCTTTACCTACATAAACAATGTTGTCTTCAGATGTTGCATCCATATTTTGTAGCTGATTCTTTTTCTTTGAAGTGTAAATTCCTGTATTTCAGTGTAACTTGAAGCATTCCACTGTGGCTGCCATTAAAACTTTCTGTGATTTTTGTTTCCCACATCAGTCATCTCCAGGTTACCTGAAGGAAATTCTGGAACAGCTTCTTGAAGCTGTAGCTGTTGCCACAAACCCCTCAGGACGCCTCATAAGTGAACTGTTTCAGAAACTTCCTTCTAAAGTGGTGAGTATTTTAATAGTATTGGTTGTGTCCTGAGTTGGAAGCCTGGATATTTCTATAACTGATGTTACAGGCTGTGATGGCCGTGCTTAGGGTGCAGTTCTCTGTTTCTGTCTCATCAGTGGTAAACTCTGTTTTTACTGCTCTGTTTCAGAACAGTGGTGTTCTGTTTTTGTGGTGAAAGTTTTAACCAGCAGAATAAATACTGTGAAAACCATCACCATGGATTTGAATTTAAATCAGAATTGGTTCTTTAGTGAGTTTACTGATGAATTATAATTCCTTGTATCTGCCTTATGACTTGGCTTGTCCAAGTTGAAGCCTAGTGCCATATTTTGAGGCTTACACTGTTCTTATCTGCAATTCATCTCATGGCTCATTCTGTGAGCTGTTAGGACAAAAGCTTTGTGACTGTTTATAGTAACACATAAATTATTTTTGTTTTCCAGCAATATCCAGATTATTATGCAATAATAAAGGAACCCATAGATCTTAAAACCATTGCCCAAAGGATACAGGTATGAGCATAATTATGTGTCAGGGTACAGACTTGTTTAACAGTAAGCATTCCAGAATTGTTAGGGGTCAAACTTTATGGTAGCAGGAAAGGCAATGTGTTTTCCCCCTGCTGTGAAAAACCCTGCACACTGTGGTGATTCAATGTTCTGTGCTGGGTTAGTGCTGCAGAAGTAGCTGTGTGGAAGATCAAGCATTGTAAGCTGTGGAGTGCTGGCTTTGAGCCAGAATATCTGAGGTTCCTTGATGTTTGATGGCTTAAAGCAGTTCCTTGGCAAGTGCTGCTCATGTAAAACATGGAAGTACTGAGGCTTGGTCATGCATTATCATCACCTACTTCTGTTCTAGTGCTATAAATAGATGTTTTGTACTGATGCATTTTTCATCTTACTTCTCCAGTAATTTGAAATATTGTTCTGTAATTCTAGCATTTTGTATAGTAGTGAGGGGTGACATAGACTAATTGAACTAGAGAGTAAAGTTAAAACAGCATTTTGTCAGAACTCTTCAAAATGAAGGTAATATGCTCTATTAAGTGTTTTTCTCAATCTTAGCATTCATGAGCTTTATAAAGAATTAGCATATATGTGTTACTGTCTTTTTTGAATTACTTTTTCCAGACACGTACCTGTTGTCTTTGTAATTAAGTTGTTTTTCTGTAAACATTCCCTTTATTGAATATGGATTCCTTTGCTTTTCACTACTGACTTAGTTCTCCTGCTGTTTGAAGGTTGCCACTTTAACCAGTTCTGCTTTTTGTTGTATAGAATGGAACTTATAAAAGCATTCATGCCATGGCCAAGGACATAGATCTTCTGGCAAAGAATGCCAAAACCTACAATGAGCCTGGATCCCAAGTTTTCAAGGTTATTTTCAGTTGTTCGTGCTGTTATTTGAGTTCAGATTTTCTTGACTACTTTCTGTGCTGATTGGTCCTTAAATAAATCTTGAGCATAAAGCTGTTTGCATTTTTTTTTCAAGTAGCTTTTAGTGGGTTTTTCTTTTTTATATTGCTTTTAGAGGAATTGGGGTACAAAAATGACAAAAACTGAGCTTGAAGCTGCTCAGGTCTTCTATTCAGTTTTTTTTAGGCCACTGTGAAAATACTGTGTGGGTGTATTTCAGGCAGACTTTGTTCTATGCTTCATTTCTCATGTAAAATTGTTTAATATCTAAATGTAAAAACACCTTAATTTTTGTTTTAGATAGCTGTATATATCTGATTATGGTGTTATTCACTTTGAACATTTAACAAAAAAAATCTTTTAATTGACAGGATGCAAATGCAATTAAAAAGATATTTAATATGAAAAAGGCTGAGATTGAACACAGTGAGTTGGCCAAGTCAAGTCTCCGAATCAGGTACTGCAAATAGAGTTCTTTCTATAATCTCCTATAAAACTCTCTATAGACATTCCCTTAATTGTGCTGTGGAGAGTATAGTGGGAAATAATGGCTTGAAGACTTAGTTTAGTGTTGTTTTAAAGGTTTTACATTGGTTAAAATAGTTTTTGGAAGAAAGCTTTTTTTTATTGGAATACTTCTGTGGTGAAATATTTCTGTGATGTACTTGATTATGAAAAACAGTATCAGTGGATCTTTAATAACTCAAGCTATGGCCAACTTCCACCACCTGTTTGTAAGTTAATAACAGATGATGAATAGTGAGGAACAAGGAGCTTTGTTTTATGAAAAGCGTTGGATATTCTTGAACCTTGTTAGGAGCTGAAACCAAAGGGCTCACAGATAGGTAGGAGCAGAAACACAGGAACAGAATCGTGGGCAAAAGATACTTAGAGGGAAGTCCACTCTTGTTTGAAAAGCAATTTGTAGCTGTGAAAAGTGGCACAGGAAGATGAAGATCTGGATTTATTAATCAGTGAAGCAGAGATTTGACCCTGAATATGCAGGTCTAAAACATTTGATGAGAGTTGATAGCTCTATTTGTTTGATGGAATGATTTTACTAAGGAAACAGTGTTTTCTTCCTGTGAAAATTCATAGTGTACAGAGAAGTGATGCAATCATTATAAATATTTCTTAACTGAACTGCAATCAGATTTCTTCTCATATAAACTTTTTACTTACAAGTAACACTCCAAAGTGGTTTAGATATTATTTGCCAATATGAGCTATGTCATTTATAAAAAAAAAATTAAAGCAATGTCCTACAAGTCATTCAGGATGTTGGGAAACTCTTACAAGGTGGAATCTCCTTATGTATTTGAACTGTTTACTGGTATTTGGTGCTGAGAAACCACTGTTGTAATTTCCTGCAAAGGTTTGTATGGTACAACTGGAAACACTGTCACTCCCTTACTTAACTGAAAGGTAGTTTAATTTTTTTCTGTGCAGATGGTGTCAGTATTAAAAGTGTTGCCTAGGATTATTGTGTGAAAGAAGTGGAAGTTGCCTGATTGATTTTTACTGCTCAGTGTTTTGAGATGTGGTTTTTCTGGTTGGTTTGTTCAGCATCAGCATCCTTCCCATGGTCGGGTGAATCACTGTTGGAGCATATAAAAATAAAAAGCAGAAATACTCTTTAAGGAGTAATTCCTGACATGAAGTTGAATAATTTCCCTTCTTAAAAGTATGCGTAGTGCCAGAAGACTTTGATTCTACAGACACTGAACATACATAGGAGTTTGTTTTGCAGTAACTAGAATTGCACATAGGCATAGAGGTTTTCTATTTAAATTGTGATTGTATTTTATTTTTCTCATTGTGTTGGCCATTGATGAAGCTCAGGATGTCAGGGTGTGTGCCATATTTATGGTTTTACTTGAAAACAAAGCTGACTGTGTAAGAAGGGATGACAGATAAATCACACTGATATTTGTTAGCTGAATTCCTCTCTTGCACTGCCAACCCATTTCCACTTCCCAGCTACCTTATTCTAGATATTCTCTTCTGTATTGTGTTCTCAGTAGACCTTCAAGTCCTGAAGTAATCTTTCAGAATAATTGACAGCTCCCTTCTTTGTTTCTCTAACTTGGGGGGAAAAAAAATAATGCCTGAAGCAGGCTACAATAATATTGGGCTGAATGCAGAAAAAATTGAGATGAGAGAAAAAGTGTCAGGAAACCTTTCACCTGCTATTCTGTATTTCACTGGTTGCTTTTTTTCTCAAATCATTATTCTTCTTTTTGTTTCTTTCTCAAGAATCTGCTTCACAGAATCATTATTTTTATTTAAATTCCTAAATGTTTAATTGTCTTAAATGGGAGTTCTCCTTTACCTGTTGCTGATTTAGGTAAAATTCCCTCAGAAGTTCACTTCAAGTGCATTTTCTATGTCTTTCTTCTGAATTTACTTCCGTTGTTCTTTGTCATTGATGGCTCAAACTTAGATCATCATAATGGTACTAACCTAAGCTTTATATGTTGCCCCTGTGTCAAAAATCATGTTTTTTATTGCAGAGCTCATTGTCTCCTTTGCCATACTGAACTGCTCTTTGTGGGTGCATTTAACTGTCCTCCCTTAAAGTGGCAAAATTAAATTGCTTGATAATATGCACTGTCAACCAACTTGACAGTGACTTTTAGTGTTGATAAAACATGACTGGACCTGTGTGATTGGCTTTATCTGGATGCTGAGGAACATTTTGTTGGCTGCTTTCACTGCCATTTAGGCTGAGCTGTGTGTACAGCTATCAATGCTTGAGCTAAACGTTATTTTCCTCTGACTTTATAAACAAAATCCACGTAAATGCTGGAGCACTGAAAGGATCTCAGTATTACTTATCTTTTAGCTTCCAAACATCTGTCTCTGAACCTTTTGGCTGATCTATCAAAGTGATTCTGTAAAAAGCTTTTTTCTTGCTGCATCTTTTCATGGGTTTAAGGTGGGCCTGTTTTTTTTCCTCCCCCTTTCCTTGGCTTGCCTCTCCTGCCTTAAGGACTGCATCAAATTTGACTGCTTCCAAGCTGACAGGTCCTTCCTCACAGGGTAAAGGCAGTGTTGGGGATGAGAGAAATTCTTCTAACAAATATTATCGGTAAGTAAATTGTGCCCTTGGAGAGAAAGCTGGGTTGTCATCGTATGGAAATGCTAAATTTTGTTTGATTTTCTTCCTCATACCTGCTGTGGTGCTGTGCTTTGGATTAGGATGAGATTAATGCTGATAACACGCTGATATTGGAGCTGTTGCTGAGTGAGAAGAATGTGCAGCCCTTCATGCTGACTGATGGACAGTGGCAGTGCTCTGTGGGGTGGCTACAGCAGTTGGAGCTGGCAGCACAGGGAAAAACCACCTGGGCTGCTCAGCTGTGGCAGGATGGAGAACCTGGTTGTGAAAGTGCCTCCTGTAGGTGCTCATGGACCCAGGAGCTGGGCCACTGAGCAATAGCAGAGCAGCCAGGGGCTGGGTCAGGGTGCTGAGGCTGGAGTGGCTCGGGTGGATCTGCACTGGCAGTGTGAAGGTGAATTACAGGTCCAAGGGCCCGTGGCACCTCGGGCCATCAGGGAGGGGGTGCACATAGAGATGTGCTCGTGATCCAGCTGTGGACTTGCACACCCTGTCAATGGTATTGCAGTAAAAATGACCCAGGTGAATGAAGGTTTTTTGATGAAATGAGGCAAAGCATAGCAAGGACAGAACCAAGAGTGGCTTCATTCAGGCAACAGCCCAGCACCACACACCAGCACTGCTGCCCTGGAGGACTGCAGGGACAGATGGACAGTCCAAAGTCATGGACTGAAGGAACTCAGTGGATGTTTTAGAGGGATTGGCCCACAGACTAAGGGAATGATATCTGTGTGTTTATATCCAAAGGCAGGAAAGGATGTATTGGGAAGTGGTGGCCCCAGTTATGAGCTCAACCCATCTGCTTTTTCCCACTCTTCACTTGGCTCCTGCAGGACAAGGCTGAGCCCATTTCTGGAGGTGCCTGAAGAACTGATTTTGTAAAAAGGCAGAGAATGTCAGGCATAGCTTATAGTGTAGATATGAGACACTGTGCCCCAGGTTTGGCACAAAAGAGAGGGAAGCTGAAGAAGTCTTGGTGAGACCATAGCCAGTGTGGATGCCAGTTTACTCCACCTAAGAAGCACAGGAGGTTGCTTCATGTGCAGGCACTGTGTGTGCTGAAAATGCCAAAGGTGGGGATGGGGGAATGGGAGAAGTTAGAATATACAGCTTTCAGTGTGCTGAATTCCTTCTGTACACAAATCCCAATAAAACAGGATCAAATAACCAAGTTATTGTTTGGGAGAGACTTCTTGTCATTGCCCTTCTGCAGTTGATCAAATACTCAAGTATACAAAACAGGACAAAGATAGTAAGCTGGAGCTCAGCTTTCTGTGTTGAATGGATCATCTCATAAAACAGAAGCTGACTCATGGCTTGGTAAGAATTTTTCTTGTTAAAGTCTCCAGCCTTCTGCAGTCATGACTGTGTTCCTGGTCGTGGAGTCATGAGCTTCACTTCTTTGCTTACACACGCTGGGTGACTGTTAATGGTTAATATGATAACCCTTCCCTTTTTTTTTTCATTTTTCTCTTTTTTTTTTCCATTTTTTTCATTTCTTTCTTTACCTTTTCTCTTTCCTAGTAACAAAAGATCAGCCCAAGGGGATCGTTTATCAGCAATAACCATGGCATTGCAATACGGATCAGAAAGCGATGAGGATGCAGCTTTGGCTGGTAGGAATTGAAATGCAGTTTCTCTAATTCCTTTCATTAAAATGTTCACAATGAGCAAATCTGTGGAGCTCCTGATACATTCAAATACATGTATTTCAGAAATATTTTGCACTTGGCATGTAATTCCTTTGCATCTTACAGCTAGTGAGATAGGGTAGGCCAAACTTGCTGGCATGCTTTGAATTTTCTGTGTGTTTCCAAGTGTACTTACCCAAGCTTTAGGGAACTGTTGCTTGGTTTTATTCCTTCTGATGTGGAACAGAAGAGGAGATCCTGGAGAACACATTGGGTGCTCCGTGCAGTAAAAGAGATTTCTTTGATTAACTTTTTGTTTGCATTATTTCTTCATTGGTGTTAAAAGAGGCATCTGTTCAATATGTATTATTGGGGCATTTATTTCATACTTGGTAATTGAACTGTACTCCCTACAGTTTTCTGTGGATGGATATGTAGCATTTTTAGATTTTAGCTCCTGATGTAAGCAAAAGCATTTTGACTCCTGGTTAGCCCAGAGTTTGGTTATTGCTTCAGAGCAGCTGCTTTCCAGGAGGTGTGGGGAGTATTTATTACCTGAGTTTTGCATGTTTGTTAGCTGTTATTTTTTTCAAATTGCAGTGCTGTAAAAACATGTAGCGTGTTACGTTTTAGTGATTTAAGTTCTTGGAGTGATTTAACTACTTTGAGGTGCCACCTTTGCTATGGACATTACTGTAATTTTCATGGGACCTCTCTGTGTGTGTGAGACTTTTGCCTTGCTGCTGTTGAAGCTCCCCTATCTTTACTGCATTCACCTAAGAGGCAGGGTTAGTTTTTTTGGCAGACCTGTCATCCCTTAAGATTTTCTGTCCTTCCAGTGTACTTCTTTGACAACTCTGTGCTTTTCACTGGGTGACAAAGATTTTTCTCTAAACCAAGTGATATTTTTATTAGTTGCTCTGCTGTCTCCTTTTTTTCCCTTCCTCTAATGCTCATTAAAATAAATGAGAACAGAGCTGCATGACTGAACATTAATAGAACTCTCTCCTTGAAACAGAGAACTGAATCTTTATGAGCTTCTTTGGTTGTAGCTGTTGCCTAAGCAATGAACAATATCAGTTTCCAACTGAGAGTTTATCCTGACAGCTGCAGATGGTGTTTTGGTGTGGTGGAACTTGTAGAACATTTCCAGCTCCAGTGTACAAGGATGTGGGCAGCTTCAGCAGCTCCCTTGCTCCTCATTCTAAGTCTATAAAGGCAGGCAGAGGTGGTCTTTATGTATTACTTGCATGTGTTTAATTTTGTAAACAAGGGTATTTTGGTTTTTACTGTATCATTTCGAGACGGTTTAAGATAGGATGCTGTTTTTGCTTTTACTGGCAGCTATCTTCAGTTGGACATTGAGCATTCATTGTTGTTTGGGTGCTTTGGGACCACAGAGGAGACAGTGGGTTTTTTTGTGGTATCTGCAAACTGTAGCTGTGGTAACAGCAGCAGGAAAGGACAAAAACTGCCTGTCCCTCTCCTCTGCCAGTGCTTGCTGGGGATATGGGACCTGGTGCTACTGCGCATTAAAGAATGTCCAGTCTTGCATTAGATTGTTTGCTCTATAGCAAAAATAAGAGTTTTTCTATCTTCTACTCAGAATAATACATTCTTTTTTAGTTCTTAATATAGCAGGTTTCATATTAGGAGATCACTATAATTTTCTGAATATGAAAGAATATGTGGTGTTTACACATCACTTTTAAAGAACATGCACATCATAATGAAAATGTTTATAGCTGTATATTATGTAAATATAAAAATACAGTAAAATATAATACATAAATGCTTTCGTTTTAGTACATTTTTAAATTGCTGATTAATATCTAATCTACTTAGATTTATTTTTAGGGGATGCCTCGTGTTCTACTTTCAACACAAAGAAAGTACATTTCTTATTTAGGGTGTTGAACTGTTTTGTTGCTGGCTCACACATAGCAGAGAACAGCAAATACTTCTCTAGGCCCTTTATGTTTTCTCTTTCACAGAAATAAGCTATTCTACTTTTCCTCTTTGTTTCTTACTTTTTGGTGGAGCACTCAGAACTAAACAATTTGAGTAAACAGACCAAACTGTTTGAGTAAACTAAACCATAATTTATTTTTGAAACTTACTTTACCTGATTGCAGTTTCTGAACTGTTGGCCTATATCTCCATGGTCAGGGTACAGGAAAACACAGTGAGAGCTCCAGTGGTTTGTTTCTACTCAGGTTACTCTGTCCAACTCCTGCTTTGCTGGCTGTGGTGTAGTTTGTGCTGGGCCTTTAAGTGATGCTGATTGGCATCATTAGGATAATTTTGAGTGTCTCCCCAGATCAGTAATGAACATCTTCATTGCATGTTTGCACATCTGCTGATGCCTGGTTGTGTTTTAGCTTTGCCTCTGACCCTGGTAGGTCCCACATGCCACACACTGACGTAGATCTGGTGTCAGCCTGCAGAGGAGCAATGACAGCACTGTGTTGTTACAGTCTGAGTGTCCCCTGGCTTTGTCACCATTTCTATATGACTTTACTGAACGTGAATAGAGAGCTTGAAACTGTGCCAGCCTTCTCTGAGCAATCATGGAAATGCCAGCTGGAAACCTGGCATTAGAGAACTGTGTTTTGTCACTGAATTACCCAGTGTGTCATCTGCCACTGTCCTTCAGACTCACAGGGGGGAAAAGGGGTGAATGATCTAACTCTAGCATGTGCAAAACCACTTAGATTCTATGTTGTGTCTGTCTGCAAGGTACAAATTACACTGTTTGTGTTACTTAGAAGTGTGAAAGGATTGGCCATTTATTGCTTCCCATCCTGTATTTCCAGTACCAGTGTTTTCTCCTTCCTGTTGTGTTTCTGTTGTTCATGTAATGTTTCTCCTAATTTTATCTGCAGTAATTATTAGCTCTTCATAGCATTTCTTTCATTCATCCTAATCCTGAAACAAGATAACCAGAGAAGTTTGCTGTGAAATTTTTAAATACTTTACTATGAATTTTTCAGGCTAATTACGTAACGACTGTAAAACATCTATTCTTCATTTCATCTTCTTCATATCTTAAAGGTGCATTGTCAGGCTTTAGTGTCAGTTTTTCTGCTAAGCTTCACAATTTTGTATTGAGCTGTGATGAATACTGTCTAAAGGATTGCAATAAAGTGCCTTTTTTTGTCAGCTTGAGGCTCATTAGATGTGTGTTGTGCCATTTTCTGAGGTGTGAATCTGACTGCCAGAGAGGGGTTTCCTTTTCTTCTGCTTTAGACCTTTATCCACCAAAAACCCCACTCTGAACTGAGTTTGCTGTTTTCCTTTTCTCTTTGTGCAGCTGCTGCTCGTTATGAAGAGGGGGAATCTGAAGCTGAGAGCATTACTTCCTTCATGGACACTTCTAATCCTCTTTACCAGCTTTATGACACAGTTAGAAGCTGCCGAAATAACCAGGGCCAGCTCATCTCTGAACCCTTTTTCCACTTGCCCTCCAAGAAAAAGTATCCTGATTATTATCAGCAAATTAAAACACCCATTTCGTTGCAGCAGATCAGGTAAGAAAACAGAATGCAAACTACATCTGGTGTGAAACCGTTCAAGGGTTTCTTTTATTCCCAGAATCTTCTCTTATGCTCAAGTTGTTGGTATTTAATGCTGTGTTTGCACCATCTCTCCTCTACATCTGTTCTGTTTGCTGCTTGTTTCAACTCAGTCTGCATCAGTCTTTAGATCATCTTTGATATATGGCTGCTGTTGGGTTTATTTTCCATTAAGTTTCATTTGTAATGTTCCTGAAAATTGCCGTATGAATAATTCTGAAGGCCAGGTGTGCAGCAGAGATGAAAGTTTTTGCAAAACTCCCTGGTTTTCTCTTTCCTTGACTCTGATGACTTGATTACCTCTCACTGCCACATTTTTTAAGTTAGTAGTCTTCTGTGTGAATGGAAGGAAGATGGTTGCAATTACATTGCTCCTGTCTAGGTCACAGTGTAACTGTGGAGAATAATTATTTTCATGAGGATGTGGCTGGTCTGGACTGAAGCCAGCAGTTCCCCATTTATAAATCTGTGAGCCATGGAAGGTCCATGAACTGCCAGAGTGTGGCTGTCAGATGAAAGACCTGAGTGAAGCGAGCAATGTCTTTATTGAGAGGCTCAAGATAAGCCAGTATGAGGGGTGTGAGTAGGGTCCTGAGAGCATTGATAGGCTTTAATGGTGCTGCCCAGCCCCGGGGGGCCCAGGCCTCCTGCCCAGTGGCCAGCGGGGCTCCAGGCCCTGCCCGAGCCACACCCCAGGAGTGCCTGTCCTTCAGCTTCAGTGAGGGAGCACTGGACCCTCCCACTGCTCCTCCCTCTGTAATCCACTCTGGTGCACAGGGCTGTACATTTTAGTTATACCATAACCTCATCTGTCAGACTTGGTGTATTGTTGAATGAGCAGTGTCTGTGTTAAATCAGAAGCTAACGAAGCTGCTTTTTGTTTTTTTTAACTTGTCAGAGGGTGTTTTGCATGTGCTGGGGAATGAAAGCTGCCATGCTGTTTATCTCTCCATCAGTGGCTTTAAAGCATTTTTTCTTATATCTTAGTACAGCTATAATCGTGGCAAAGAAAGTGTCTTGCCTTGAATAAAGCACAAAATGTACTTGATGAAAAAACTCTGGTGAAACTGAGAAGAACCATAGACAGTTGTGAGGAAGCTTTGTGCCTGAATGTACCTATAAGTATTTGCTCGAATTATGTATTAACAGATTTGTTTGGGAGAGGCTTTCCATTAAAAATATCCTTGATATCAGTTATAGAAAAAATAACTTGCCATAGAGAGGCAGCTGCATTTCTGCTTTCCTTACAGCGTAGGCAGGTTGTATCTGGCTGTTTGAGCAGCACAGAAATTCCACACGAGTGTATGAAGATAAAAAGTAACTTGACTTACTGCTTGGGAGCTTAGAAAATAAAAAAGGGACAGCCAGGCTTTTTAGAAATTGTTTTTGAGGCTCACAGGTTAAAGTACAATGTTTGTAGTAGTCTAACTTCCTGCAAATTCTGAAAGTCAGCTGTTTTTTAAATTTCCATGTAATCTTAGCTTCTTACTACACCTGAAAAGCCTTGAAGTCATGCATATGGACACTTAATTGATGTGCTTTAGGGAAAACTGGAACATCATGGCTTTACTGATACTGCAAATACATCTTTAGGTATTAAAAACTGCCACTCATTAGGGGTAGAAGTTGTTTGTGGGGTTTTGGGTGTTTGGTTTTCTGCGGGGTTTTTTCCCTTCTTTTCTTGTGGTGGTGGGTTTTTTTGTGTTTGGTGGTTTAGGATTTTTTTGAGCTGTACATAAATAGAGCGTATCTTCTGTTCCCAGATGGGGACAGAAAAGTTAAGTCCTAGTGAAAAGCTGAAGGGGTGGAGTGAAACTTGCCATTCCTGTTTTGTATCTGTTTGGCTCTGGCATCTGGCTGCCTCAGCTGTCCTGCCAGAGTGAACTGTGAAATGTGTGGCTGTTGCAAATTTTACAGCTAGTCATGGATTTCAGAGAGGTTTGTGTGAGCTAAATGCAGGAAAAGTCTTTAAAATAATACAAGATTTCCAGAGAGAATGTGTGTGTTTTGGTTTAATGAGATTTTACCTATCCCAGCCTCTCAGTCACTTGGAGTGTTATAAACCTCAGTCATTTGTGCTGAGTGCTGATCCTGAGCTGTTCCTGGATGTGGGAGGTAATCATGCTGATGGCTTTTAGTTTTCTCCTAATTTCCTCCTGGCTTGCTGTTCACAGAATCACAGAGTAGCTGAGGCTGGAAGGGAGAGACCATCCTGCCCAACCCCTGCCTGTGGCAGGGTCACCCAGAGCCTTCTGTCCAGGTCTGTGTCCAGTCAGGTTTTGATTATCTCCACAGATGGAGACTCCACATCCTCCCAGGGCAACCAGTGCCAGTGTTTGACCACCCTCACAGTAAAAACCATTTATGTTCAGCTGAAATTTCGTGTGTTTCCATTTTTCCCATCATCTCTTTCCCATTCAGGGGGCACAGCTGAGGTGACCCTGACTCTCCCTTCATTCCCTCCCACCAGATGTTCAGCACACTGATGAGAATTCCCTGCCTCAAATGGGGCAAAGCTCAGAGCTGGAGAGCAAGAAAATCCTATTTTAAAAGAAAGGCATGATGCTGTCAAAGGCTGTGACTTTGACATGTGGTAAAAGTGCCTGATGCAAACTTGACATTGCTGGGGAAGAGTCATTCTGTAATTACAAATAACCGCAGGAATAGTCAGGAAATGATGCAGGAGAATGTGTTCAGTTACCACGTGCAGAAGTGCTAGATCCTGGCAGGCTTACAAGAACACTGTTCCTTATTAAATTTTACAGTGCTAAGAAGTGTGATCCCCAAGGCAAGTGGGTCAGGCTTTTTTGTACCAGAGGAGGAAGGCGTGCCAGGGAATTCCCTGGCAGCAGCTCTCTCTAAAACACGTGTGGGAGTACAGGCACTGAAGTCAGTATCGTCACTGGCACACCCTGGTGTCTTGGCCTCCTGGGGTTGTAGCTGAGGTTTAAAAATGTGCAGGGATCTGGGGTAAAACACACTTGGGTTTGTGTGATAGCTACTTTTTGGGGAATTCAAATGCATTTTTCTTATGGGTATGACCCTTTTTGGACAATGGTCTGTGGCACAGAAATCTAAATGTTGCTTTTATGTGATGTGTTGAGGTACTCTCGAATTTTGTGGTGGCTCTTGTTGGTTTTGGATTAGTTATAAATGATTTGAGTGGAGCTTATAGTAAATGTCATCACCTGGTCAAGCATATTTTGCCATACAACTTAAGCAGTTTTAGCAATATGTCAAATAAAGGAGTGGAACTTATTTTGAAATAGTGGAGACTGGTGCCTGGGCTAAAGTTTAAGGAGATTATGGAGAACTTAGGTGTTTCTGTTTGCTTGATTTATGAATGAGCCAACTGGGAAGAGAAAATGACCTCTCTAATAATTTGAATACATTGTAAATTTTCACTTTATCCGAGATTTAGGAGCTCTTTCATTCCTTTCATCACTTAATATATTTTATTATTTGGTGAATGTTGTGTATTTTCAGAATCTTCTGTTTGTATAACCAGTTTTCCTACCTTAGTGAGTACTTTCGATGCATGTTGTACGTAGGGCTTTTATAAAATCACAGGTTCAGGTAAAGAAGGTTCCCAATGTATTTCATAAGAAGACTGTCATCCTCAATAGGACATTTGTCAAACGCATCTCTTGATCCCACACATTCTTTGTTAATGGGTTGTTTTTTCCTGAAGAGGCAGGACTAGCACTTCACAATTTCTGAATAGAAGAAAATAAGTTGCATAACTGGTCTTATCCTGATATTTGAATTTTTTCTGCAGGAATTTTTAGGCTAAGTGTGTGTCTAATAAATTGATCTTTTGATTATGTAGAGAGTATCTCTCTCATCATCAGTCCTTTCAGATATTCCGCCTAGAAGGACTGATGAGTTTCAGTAGACATTTTAGCGAGTTAAGTGGGAACTTACAGTATTCTTTAATTAATATTCTGATTTGAACCTCATTAATTGTTATGCCAGTGTTGTTTTGGGCTTAGTGGCATTATGAAACTGTAGCCTTACTTTTAAACTTTTTTTTGCTTATTTTGCAAAGGTCGTTATGTTTAAAAGGAAATTCTTCCTAGTTTTACTCATGTTTTCAGGTACAGTCATATCCCTGTCAATCATTTTCACAGAAATTTCTCTTAGTTTCTAGTATATAATTTGTATTATGTTGGCAGTGATTTTGTGTAGAGCTGTGGGTTTGTTTAGTTTCAGCCTCACTTTGTGAAATAAACTGATGTTTATAAAATCCTTTCTTCCCAAGATTGGTGAGATGGCTTGTTAAAAATTTATTGTGAAGCTGCACTTCATCCTCTAAATCCAGAGAAGTCATGATACTTGAGTTCTGCTGAGTTTGAGTGTAATTAAATCTGTTCAAAGTACTTATGTGAATAACCTACCTAATTAATCATCCAATTGTTTGCTGACAGCAGTACAGAGAAGAGAATGGTGGGAGAGGAGGTTCTTTGCAGAACAGAACTGAATCACTTTTTTACCTGTACATTTTTCATTCCTCACACCCCTGGCTGGAAGTCGTCACTTTCCAAACCATTCAGTCTAAGTCTGGATTTTTACTTTTGCCGTCAGGCCTTTGATGAACACAACTGTGAAACTGGAAATTGTTTGCTTAAAATCAGACGGCCTGCACCTCGATCATTGGGTTGTGGAGAAACAAATGGTGGTAGAAGCAAACTTGGGACTAAAAGGTTTTATACTAAATTTATTTTGTGGTAGTGCTAATGCTCCATCAAAGCAGGGTCACGTTCAGCCAGAAACCTTCAGCCAGAAACGCTCAGCCAGCACTGCTGCGGAAACCAGACTGGGTGTGTGGATGTGAATGTGCCAGGCAGGAGGGGGAGGAAGGTGAGAAGGAGAATGGCTGTGGTCTGCAGCTGTGACAGGCTTTGGGGCTTGTGTTGCTGCAGATTAGTATTTTCTGCTGTTTGTAGTAAAGTATTGGAAGGTTTAAACAAGTAGGCTAGCACTTGCAGCATTGTGCAAGAAAACACATTGGGGTAAGCATTAACTCTGTTGATTTATGTGTTTAGCATATGAAAAACGACTTTTTTGTTGGTTTTAGTCCTCTTGTAACTGTTTTCACATGAAGTGCACTTTGCAGTAGCACCAGTAAACAACCAGGTGTTTTTTAAGAGAAGGCACGCACTGGAGGGTTTAATGTGAGAGGTGCTGGGCGCTTTTGGCTCTCACTGAAGATGAGTGGAATTGGTGGAGGGAAGGCAGCGTCTGGGGCTGTGCAGAGCTGGCCTGGCCTGAGGTCAGGGCTCAGGGGCACTGCAGCAGTCTCAGCAGGCTGTGCTGCTGCCTCACCTCTAACATCTCACCTGAGTATGGAAACAGGACTTCAGTCTCCACAACTTCCAAAATTCCTGAACCCGTTCTTTGAGGAGATACGTTTCCCTAATATAGTTACAAGTGGAAGCTGTTACTAGAGAATCAAAAAATAAATCCCATTTCTGTAGTTAGAGCTCTTTGACTATTGATTTTTTATGAGAATGAAGATATTACAGAGCTGTTTTGCTCTGTGTAACTAGTGAAACAGCTGACTGGTATTTCTCTTTTGCAGAACCAAACTGAAGAACCATGAATACGAAACTTTAGACCAGTTAGAGGCTGATCTCAATTTGATGTTTGAAAATGCCAAGCGCTACAATGTTCCCAATTCTGCCATCTATAAAAGAGTGCTGAAAATGCAGCAGGTTATGCAGGTATGTGGAGGAGAAGAAGCAAGAGGATGTAACTTCACATGGAAATTTATTTCCCTAATGGATATTTTTCCAAAATTATTTTTAACTAGACCTGTATTTGCAGAAGTATTTTCTTGCTTAGGGGGAAGTATGGGAATGAAGAGCATCATGAAGTGATTTTTTTTCTCAGCACACCTGCTGCCTTCTGTGATTTCTTTCAGTCACTTTATTCCTTACTATGACTCCTAGCCCAGTTAAATTGTGAGAAAATTGATGATGCAGGATTTTTTTAGGGTTTGCATGCAACTAGATAATATTAAAACCCTTCAGATTTCATTAAGTGTTTTAGCTAAGTGCTGCAGTCTGAAATGGCTTTGTTTTCAAATTGGTTCCTCAAAAGTTGTTCTGTCAGTTAGAAAGAGCTATACTACTGTTCAATTCTGTTCTAAAAGTGTCCAGCAGTGAGTCTGGCTTCAGGAGTTTGTTCTTTTTTCAGGCAAAGAAGAAGGAGCTTGCTAGGAGAGATGACATTGAGGATGGGGACAGCATGATTTCTTCTGCTACATCTGATACTGGAAGCTCAAAAAGGAAAAGGTATGTGCTTCTGTAGTTCCTGCAGACCACATTGCCACATCTTTCATTTGTTAAAGGGAGTATTAAGCCATGGTTTTTAGCATTTGTGTAAGGATTTGTAATTCTGAAACATCATTAAGTGTTGGTTCTAATTAATTCAAAACTATTTGCTGACTTTTATTTCCCTCGTTTCATCTATTATTTGACAGTTGTCAACATCAGTTGTAAGTGAAATGGACATTCATAGCATTGAATTAGGTAATTTCGTCAGTGGATTTCAGGATTTTGGCGGGGGGGTTGTTTTATTGTAGCCTGACAAATAGATAAACTGATAATAAGATGTTGATTGTGTTGGGTCCTATAACGTAAACCAAATTCCCAGTGATTAGCAATAGACTCTTTTATTAAGCATAAAGATGGCTTATGGGAGGTATTCTTTACAGTGATCGCTGTTGGGTAATTAATACTAGTGATGCATTTCACTCCAACAAGGGGTAGTTTCTCAAGTCTGCCTTATGGTATCATTTGAAATAAATTCCAGCTCTGATAATATTATTGCAGTGGTAACAACAGCTGGTGTAAAGTTGTGATTCAGCATCTTTCTTTGGTGTTGCTTATGACCTTCAGCTTTCTGGATATTTACTTCTTGTGTTGTCAAAGTAACAGCAGTTGTGGGGGGAGGAAGGGAATGGAGTAGAGCATCAGCAAAGAGTCACTGAAGAACAATCAAATAAGTTCAACAATGTACACTCATTAAATATGAACATGGATTTAGGAGGTGGTGCAGTCTAGGGATGCTGGGAAGAAGAAATGAGGTGGAAAGGAAAGGCAGACCACAGAACCAAGTAATCAAGAAGGAACAAATTGCAAAAATTGCTAGCTTTGTGATCTTCAGATTCAAAAAGAAGTATTAACCTAATCAAGCACGTCAAATTGTCATCAGCGTCCTTTTAACCCCATGTTGCTTTTGATCACCTTGTGCCAGACAATACTGAAATACGATTTTGGCAAAAATCTGTCAGGCCCTGTCATCTAAGAACAATGAAAGAGGAAAGAGAGCAAGAGATTTCCTGTGTTCATAGACAAGGGAGATCAGAAAGATGCCTGAAGAGAACCTGGAAACGCTTTTGATGTTGTTGGTTCAGTACTTGTTATCCATTTCACTTGCTGAACGATAGCAAGGAAAAGAAGATGGTAAATGCTGCTGATCACAGAAGTGAAGCAATGAGAGGAATTCCAAAATGTTGCTGGAAAAGGAAACTAATAACCCATGCAAAATTCATCCCATTGGGAAAATAGCAGTTATCCAGAGGAAAGTTATTTGAATGTCCCCTTTTATGTATCAGATGCATGACCTCAATCTTGAGTATTGGCAGGCCTATTTCTCCTTTGATTTTCCTTTGCCTACTTCTTGAGTGAGAAGAGCCTGGAAACATGTTAAAGTGGGGAATTTGGCTGTGTGTCTGTGTTCTGGCATTGCTCATTTGCTAGTGTAAACAACTGGCCAACATTTGCCAACAGTGGTAATGTTTAGCCTATAGAATATATATTTTGGGTTTTCTTTGTTGCTAGTTTTCATAAGTTATTTCACTGATCTCACCAAGGAGCAAGAGGCATCTGAGACATGAGGCTCTGCTGAATTAGGTATACTTTAATGTGTAATTAAATGATCCAGATGATGGAAAATCTGTGTAACAATTTGGTTTCCTACAAGTTTTACAGGGATGTTTTGCACGTTCTGCAATTAAGATTGGTTGTCGTTGTTGTTGTTGTCTTCACAGATAATACAGTCAAAGTTATAACTACCTGAATAAGTCTTAAGGAGATTACAGATTGGAAGCCTGTTTACCAGTGCTTTGTAGTGAGCGTATTGCTGAGTGCCCCAGTATCTGAGCTGAAATTATGCATTATTGATGTAAATTTTCTCCTCCCTTATCTGATTTGCTTATGAGCCATGTCATACATGTGCAGGGAGCCATGTACTGTTTTCTGATAAGCTGTGTCTTGGTTGTGCTGTCAGATTTCTTGAGACAAACATAACAGCTACACATAGGATGACTATAATATTTATGGGGATAACACGTGCCATTTTCTACCTGGCTTTGCAGTTTTGGTGAGCTTTATTGACTTCGAACTTCATTTGGATGTACAGATATTTCAGCAGTTCTTTCTACTACATCCTTGATGTCCTTACTTGGTACTGAAGAATGTACAAAATTACTCTGAGATAAATAGCTCATGTCTTTGATACTCTGTGTTCAGCAAAATTAGTCAGGAAGGTGCTGGCAGGAGGTTTTTACCCTGTTCACTCTGGATCTTGAGCTCTTGGATTCAGATGCCTGATCCTGACTGGTCTTTTTTCTTTGCGGCTGGAAAGTGCTCAGAGCTCCTTCTGGCCTTTGCACTTTGGAAAATGAGTTAGTTGGGTTATTTTGTAGAACACTTAACTCAAGGTCAATAAGAGAACAATCATCTTGAAGAGTCGTTTCCTGTTGCTCTATCAGGCTGCTGGTTATGATGCTGTCGTCATTTGCAAATTCTAGTGCACTGTATTAATGTTGAAATTCTTGTGTGTGTTTAGGTGGTTCTGGTTGTTTCTCCATGGCAGAGGATAATGTCATTGTGCTATTAGTGTTGGAAGTGCAGAAAGGAGCCCCTGACATTTATTCTTTTCCTTTGTGTTCTCCTTAACCTCACAGTAAGAAGAACATACGAAAGCAGCGGATGAAGATCTTGTACAACGCGGTTCTGGAAGCTCGAGAGCCAGGCACAGGCAGGCGGCTCTGTGATCTGTTCATGGTGAAGCCATCCAAAAAGGACTATCCAGACTACTACAAAATTATCCTGGAGCCAATGGACTTGAAGATGATAGAGCACAACATCCGCAACGACAAGTATGCGGCAGAAGAGGCCATGATGGAGGACATGAAGCTCATGTTCCGGAACGCCAGGCATTACAACGAGGAAGGCTCCCAGGTACTCACTGGGGTCAGAGCCACGCTTCTCTCAGCTGCTTTCCAGACATAAACTGCTGTTAGGATGGCTTCACTTTGACTATTATTCACGTTATTGATTGTGATTGTTTATTGAACTAAAGTAGAAATTCTTAGAACTTCTGAGAAAGGATGTCTTAGAAGGAGAACAGCTTTCTTTTCATGGAAGTGGAGAGTGTGGGAGATCAGACTAGAAGACCTGACTTGTTTAGCTTAGCAAAATGAGTCTGAAAGAAATATAGTTTTCATTTACAAGTATTTTGTTGGGTGTGTCTATATTGTGATGTTTCTCAGGCAGCAAGAATGATGTGAAACAGGGTGGTGGTAAGACACCTCCAGCTGTTTCTAATAAGGAACTTGATCAGCTGCTGCACAGGACTTCATCACCAGGATTAGACTTGAAGACCCAGGACTGTTCTAGTCCTTTGTACCTTGAGGGAATCACAGTGGTTCAAGGGATCTTTCATTGCTCAGCAGAAGGGTTTAATGAGGAAGTTGATAACACAGCTGCCCCTTGCCATTTTATAGTCTTTGGAATAGGAATGCAGCTTAATTGGATAATTCAACATTTGTAGCTCCCTGATTTAGATGGTGTAATCAGTTCTGCTTATCTAAGTCAGTTAAAGAGAAAGGCTTATTTCTCAAATGTACACCCTAAATAAATTACTCAGTTTTGCTTTCAGCTTTTCCAAACTAACATGTAAGTGTTTCTTAGGAGCTAGTTCTAAACTAGTCTAACCACAGTAAACCTTCTTTTGGTTGGATTTTGATTACTTTACTGATTAATAGGTGTACAATGATGCCCATATGCTGGAAAAGATCCTAAAAGAAAAAAGGAAAGAGCTGGGACCCTTGGCTGAAGATGATGATGTTGCATCCCCTAAACTAAAGCTAAGTAAGACAACCTTGTGCATTGCCTTGTCTCATTTCAGTACTTAAAACACAGTACAGATTAACAGATCTTCCTTTTAAAATAGACATGTTCTGCACAGTTGCTAACACTGACAAGGAAAGTAGAATTATATTTTCAGAATCTTGACAGCAGTGGCGTGTCTATTGTACAATAGAATTAAGTTGTTGCATATAGTGTTTTCTAGGAAAAGTAACTTAGAGTGAAGAAAAAAACCTTGGAAGTGGGTGGAATGAGTGAGGTTTAGTCATGTAGTGTTATCCAAATGTTAGATGATGCACTGTGTGCCCAGTCAAGTAAGGGGCTTCTCAAACTGAGCAAATCTCTGATTTCCCTGGTTAAATGTCTGGGATTTTCACAGAATGATAAAAAAAATGTGGACGTAGTTTGACAGATTATTGAAAGCTATGAAAAACTTGGAAGTGAGGTTTCCCACGTCTGTTCCTAGAATGTTGCACTTACAAATTGCTACTACTCAATTACTATGTTCTCTTAATATGGGTTCAGAGCCAACTGAGAAGGATAAAACTGCACAAAAAGTCTTAGAGAAAATAACTGCACACAGTCCTCTTGCAAAATAAATGTGTAGCTCTTAGGTGAAGTACAGATGTAGACAGCTCTCAGGTAGAGTCTATGCAGTGCAATAACAGAGATCATGAGTTAATCAGAAAGCCAACCTGATAATCCCATGGGAGGCTTAAATTTACATTTTACGTGTTATAATCCTTTCTAATTTGGCATAAACATGTCATAAAGGAATCTGATAATATTTTGAGTACTTAATTTTAGCGATAACAAAACCCCTGTGATGACTGGATTTTTAACAGCTGCAGAGAGAAATTCAGGTAAAGCCGTAAGACCAAAATGAGTTTAGAGGTGTTTGTTAATGGTGTTAGGTAGGAAAGATGTTTTCCATGCTGAAGCCTGAGGAGGCCTTTGCCAGGTGGAGCATGGAGCAACACATTCTGTGTTTGCCAAAAAGAACATTAAAAAAAAATTCATACAATTATGAAAAATAAGGGAAGCTGCAGTCTGGAATGGGCTCCATGCTGTGAGGCCCCAGCTCACACCTTGAAGTGGTTCTTCCACGAGCAATTCTCCAGTTTCCACTGCAGATGGACAGAGAAATGTGCAAGTTCTCAGCTTTGTAATTTTAACTTCTTTTTTGTTTTTGTCATCTTAGGTAGGAAAAGTGGCATTTCTCCTAAGAAGTCCAAGTACATGACTCCCATGCAGCAGAAGCTGAACGAGGTGTACGAAGCCGTGAAGAACTACACGGACAAGCGCGGCCGGCGGCTGAGCGCGATCTTCCTGCGGCTGCCGTCCCGCTCCGAGCTGCCCGACTACTACGTCACCATCAAGAAGCCCGTGGACATGGAGAAGATCAGGAGCCATATGATGGCAAATAAATACCAGGATATCGACTCCATGGTGGAGGACTTTGTCATGATGTTCAATAATGCTTGCACGTACAATGAGCCCGAATCTTTGATTTATAAAGACGCCCTGGTCCTGCATAAAGTTTTGCTTGAAACTCGGAGAGAAATAGAAGGAGATGAGGATTCTCATGTGCCCAATGTCACTTTGCTGATTCAGGAACTTATCCATAACCTCTTTGTGTCCGTTATGAGCCACCAGGATGATGAGGGCAGATGCTACAGCGACTCCTTAGCTGAGATTCCTGCTGTTGATCCCAACTTCCCAAATAAACCTCCTCTGACTTTTGATATTATCCGAAAAAATGTTGAAAACAATCGCTATAGAAGATTGGACTTGTTCCAGGAGAATATGTTTGAGGTACTGGAGAGGGCACGGAGAATGAATAGGTGAGCAAACCCTATTTTTCAGGTATCCTTTATCACGAGTTTTGCATTTAATGTTAGGCTGAAGTTTTTTTAAGGTGTTTGCTTTCCTTGATATGAGTGTTTGGGAAACTAAATCTCAAAAGCTCTATCAGGTCTTCAGGGGAATGTTTGCTTTCATTTGAAAACAAGGAAGAAATTGGCTTTCTGCCAAGAGATAATTTTGACAATAATTGTCCAAAGGAACACCTTATGAAAAACAGGTTCCTGCTAACTTTCAAACTGAATAAATGAAAAGAGTTGTTCACTAACTGAAATAATTGTTTACTCTTTTGGAGCAATCACACTTGAATGAGTTGCTGTAACCCTGTGCAAAAACTATGAGCACTTGCAACTTCTTGTAGTGTTTTACGTGAATTCAGTAGCCTTTTTAGGAATGTGCAGGTGAGAGCTTGACTGTAAAGGAGAGGAGGTAAAAAATTATCTTAAAACTTATCTTAAAAAATTATCTTAAAAAAATTATCTTAAACTACTAAAAGGAGTATGGATAGTTAAAATAGGTCAGTTTTGTTAGTAGTACTTTTACTACTCAAGTTTTCAGAAGTTACCAGATTGTAGAGGTGTGGTGACAAGTAGCCTTGGTCGCAACTAGTTACCTTTGATTTTCCTGGCATTTCAGGACTGCTGTATACAAAAATACTCTTTTGGGTAAACTGTAATGCAAACTGACAGTGGACTAACAGGTGAAGCATCACTTCATGCTTCATGGCTTCAAGACAGTCTCTCCTGCTGCTTATGAGAAAACACAGAAATCTACTGGCAGAGTGACGCTCTCGATTGCTCACAAAGAGTGGTGATTGATGGGTGTGTTTAGGCTCCTGTTTGACCCTGCACAAACTGTGTTTTTGCCCTGTTGCTCATGTTTCTGTACAGGACTGATTCGGAGATCTACGAGGACGCGGTGGAACTTCAGCAGTTCTTCATTAAAATTCGAGATGAACTGTGTAAAAATGGAGAGATTCTGCTGTCACCTGCTCTCAGCTACACCACCAAGCACCTTCACAATGATGTAGAAAAGGAAAAGAAGGAAAAGCTCCCCAAAGAAATAGAGGAAGATAAGCTCAAAAGGGAGGAGGAGAAGAGAGGTAGCTACCTTTTTTTCATTAATTTTGAATGTACTGAATGAAAAATGTACCCACACATCTGATGTGTTGCTGCAGCTTTGCCTGCTGGAAGGACCTCAGTAGTCTGCTTGTCCCCTAGTCTTTTATTTCCAGGTCATGAAACATTTATTTTCTTTTGATCCTTATCAGCCAGGCCAGAGGGCTTTAAGAAAGAGATGTAGGTAGATATTAACCCTGTGGGAAAGCTTTAATCACAGTACGTTGGGGTACCAATATTATTTCAAAGATATTATAAAATAAAACATTAGTTTTTTACTTGAGCTGTCTGCTGATAATAAACTTCACAATGAATATTCCCATTGACCTTTTAGTCATTTTCTTTTTGACAAATACTGGTGGTGTTGTCTATGACCATGCTTTTAACACTGCTAAAGAACTGAGGTTTGGTAAGCCTTTTGTGTTTTTACTTGGCTACTGTGCATGTGAAGAGGAGTGGGCTTGCACTATTTTGTAGGGCATGAAGCCTACCCTGAAGGTTCTTTATTTCACAGTTCCTGGCTGTTTCTGCCCATGCTCCATTGTGCACCATGTTTAAAGGAATAAATAAGTTCTGCAATTGCAGCTTCCCACAGAGAGGAGCAGAACTGTTGGCAATTTTATCCTTGAATTATCTTTCTAACATGGTTCATCTTCCCTCACAGATGTCAGCAGCAGTAAAGTCTGGCTACTCCAGACTCAGTGAGATACTGACATCAGGAATCTTGGCTAATATGGAAATGTGACATTACTAACATCTATTTTTCCCTTCTTGAAATAAGAAGCTGAAAAGAGTGAAGATTCCTCTGGCTCAGCTGGGCTGTCCAGTTTGCATCGGACCTACAGCCAGGACTGCAGCTTCAAGAACAGCATGTACCACGTGGGAGATTATGTGTACGTGGAGCCTGCAGAGGCCAACCTGCAGCCTCACATTGTCTGCATTGAGAGGCTGTGGGAAGATTCAGCTGGTAAGGATGTCCTTACTGCAGGAAAACAGTAGGGTGAAACTTCATCTTATTATTTAAGCTGTGTATTTAATTTTTTTTCCCTGTGTAGATGTTACTTATTTTATTTGTAGAACTGTTTAGACCAGTGAGTATTTTTTGTTTGTTTGTTTCTGAGTTGCTTTTTTTCTAAAAGATATTACAAATAGAAAATTCTTGGAACAGCATGTGGTTCTTTTGGTGTTAATTTCTGCCTACCCTCAAACTGTAAGCCTGGCAGGGTTGGGATTCTGAGTGGGGTGGACTCCTTGTAATTTAGGTGCAGAAGAACCCTGTTTTTCTGTGCTGAGAAATCTGAACCAAAGCTGGGCACAGGTTTCCTTTGATTTAGAAAAATACTACATATTTGTAACTTCTTTATAAATCATTGTTATCAATTTGAGTTTATCACCATGTTATTTGTCACAGCATAAAATGAAAAAAATAGTTCTTAAAAACTTTAAAACAGTTACCTGAGATTCTTTAAATAATCAGGTGATTGTTGTGTGGACTTTGAAGCCATTTCAAGGCCTGAAGGTCAAGATCTATAAATAAGAATGAATTTCTCCTTTATTTTGCTGAGTCAGGTTTAACTAGAGAAATAACAATTGGTAGGCTTTTTAAACAACCTTGTTTTCCTTTCCTGAGAAGTTTAATGAATATTGCCCTATTTAAAAGCAGATTGCTCTCAGTATAAATGACTACCTGGCTATTTGATTAATCAGTCAATCTCTAACTGTTCTTACTTGACTCATATACTAGAGAATGGCATTTTACATTTTTTTTCTTTCTCTCTCCCTTCCCCTTTTTTGTTGTTTTCCATTATAAAAGGAGAGAAATGGCTCTATGGCTGCTGGTTTTATCGACCAAATGAAACTTTTCATCTTGCAACACGAAAATTCCTGGAGAAAGAAGTTTTTAAAAGTGATTATTACAATAAAGTTCCTGTTAGCAAAATTTTAGGCAAATGTGTGGTCATGTTTGTCAAGGTGAGAGACTATTCAGAGTAATTTATAAAACAAGTAATGCTTTCTGCTATTTCCTGTAGAGCTGTAGGCACTCTAACAGAGACACATTCCACTAATACCTAAATAAAATAGGGCTTGCTTCTGTGGGCTGTTTGTATTTTCCTTTGCTTCCTGAGCTGTGTGGCTCACCCAGGTGATGGAGTTTCCCTGTGCTGGTTGATTTGTGTTTATGATCACCCCCACCTTGGTGAGTGTGTCCTTTTTCCAAGTCAAAGCTCAGAAATCTTGTGAAGGTGATTTCAGGCTTCAGGTCTTGTACTTGTTAATGCACTGGTTTGGTAAATGAGTAAAACCTAACTTTCCTCACATGCCAACCTGTACTGAATTAGCTCCTTCTCCAAGGGTGGGATTTCTTGTCGTTTACTGTTATTCTTAATAAAACTTGGATGTCAAACTGGAAGAAGAGAACTCACCAAAAAGGCTTTTTACAAAAGCATAGAAAAAACTGAAGCCGTGAGAGGGAGTTCACTGTGTGTCTGTGGGGTGTGGTATTGCTGAAATATTTAATATTTTTTCTTCAATCTGCAGGAATATTTTAAATTGTGTCCTGAGAACTTCAGAGATGAGGATGTCTACGTGTGCGAGTCGCGCTATTCTGCAAAGACAAAGTCTTTTAAAAAGATTAAACTGTGGACTATGCCTGTGAGCTCTGTCAGATTTGTCCCACGGGATGTGCCCCTGCCTGTGGTCAGAGTCGCTTCTGTGTTTGCCAATACAGACAAAGTAGATGAGGAGAAACACGGTGAAACACTGGAGGACAGTAAGGTGGGAGAAAGTATCCTTCATCTTGAAAAGGTATGCAAGGGGAACGTTGATTGCATTTGACAGATAGAGAATTACAAAATATTAGCCCTCATGGCTTGGGTTTCACCACATCCAGACACAATAAAATACAAATGAATATAATATTTCTCTTGTAAATGGTATTATAGACATTTGTAAATAAACACAGACAAAATATAAGTAGACATAACAGATAATAATAAATTGTGTAAGTATTTCTTACAAGCCTCTTTCTTGTGATCATGTGATGGGGTTGGTCGGGGTTTTTACCCCTCCAGAAAATGACACTTTTACTGTAAAGCCTACCCTCAGCCTAAGGAACCAGTAGAACTAAAAGTCTAACTTTAGTTCATGGCAGTGCTGAAATGCTTTATTGTGTAGCATTTCAGTAAAACAGTCGGTAGCTAGGCAGCAGTAAGTAATACATAATATTCTGTTGTTTGTGGCCTGTTTGTGGTTGATAACTAAGTAGTTTATTGTCAAAATGCTTAAGAATATTTCTGTCCAACATAGTGGATAAAATCGTTCATTTATTGTACCTAGAGTACGAAAATAAATAAATTTAGATAAATGTATTAAAATCAGTTAAATTTAACTTGTATCTGAAATAAATTTAGAGCCATAAAAAATAAGAGAATTGTAAAATATCATAAATTGCTAAAAAAAAAAAAAAGAAAAATCCACTTTGCGTTTTCTAATAAAACCTGAAAACACAATACCCAGCACATCCATTGTCAGCTTTTGTCAGACACCTGGTGTATATTAATGTCTTTATTCACATCATGACAAAAGATGGAATTAATTCTCCTGAGAGAATGAAAACTCATAGGATCTTTTCCTTCCACGCCTTGGGAGACAAGTCTGTGTTTCCTTGGCTTTTTGGAATGCCAGGCTGAAAGATGAAATGAGGCACAATTTGAGTTTTTACTAAAAAGTAAAAAATTAAATAGGGCAGATGGTATGAACTTGCAAGCAATACATGGAGTGCTCATATTATTGTATGAGGGAGTTGAACCACTCTATTTTTGTGTCTGTCAGCTTGGCCATACATTCAGTTCTTGCTTCCTAAGCACATTACTGTGCTTTAAACCATCAAAGCTGACAAGGCTTGGCTTGGCCGGTTAACTTTGAAGCAGCAGAACAAAAAAGGACCTGTAAATTACTATTCTGGCAAAATTGGAGCTTTGTGAAGTAGGAAAGCTTGTGACAGACATGGAGGGCATCTTTGGCTTTGCAATTTTAATTCAGGAAACTTGAGCACGTACATCTCTGCTTAGTGCTTCCCTACTACTGTTAACATAAAAATAGAGCAAAGCCTTTTACTGGTACCTGGCATCTCTTCCTTTCTGTGCTTGGTTTTCCTCCTTTCACGTGTTTCTAAATGCTTTTTCTTCTGCAGGACAAAGAAGATGTTCCAGTAGAAATGTCCAATGGAGAACCTGGTTGCCATTACTTTGAACAGCTCTGCTACAATGACATGTGGCTGAAGGTTGGGGATTGTGTCTTCATAAAATCACACGGCCTGGTGCGGCCTCGAGTAGGAAGGTAGGGGCAGCTCCTCTGTTTGCAGTTTGTGGCTGTAAAAATAACTTGGATAAAAGAGGGGCTGGTTGCAAAAAAGTATAAAAGAGGGTGGGAGAAAACGTCGGGGAAGTGTTACAAGCTCTTGATAGACTGAGGTGGAAGTTTAGCTGCCTAATGAAAACCTGGTCCGTTTGTACAGCTGGAATTGGCTGTTCTGTACTCACTTTCCACTGATGATCTTCCTGAGCATCCTGCTGCCTCATTTGGGAGAAATGGCCTTGCATTTATGTTGCTGGTTTGGTTTCTTTCCAGAATTGAGAAGATGTGGGTGCGAGATGGAGCTGCATATTTCTTTGGTCCAATCTTTATACATCCTGAGGAAACTGAACACGAGCCAACTAAAATGTTCTACAAGAAGGAGGTGTTTTTGAGTAACTTGGAGGAGACCTGTCCCATGACTTGCATTTTGGGTAATTATTAACAGCTTTAAATTTGATGGACATTTTCTTTTCCTACACAACCTGAAGTGATTGAAGGCTATGTGTAGGCTTGATTCCAAGTATGTCTTTTTCACTGAGGGAGGGAGGAGAGATTATTCAGTGAATTTCTAATATGCATTCCTGCCTGTGGGACCTATGGTGAGAATTTTCACTATAAGGAAGCTTTTTTTACAATAAGGGAATTACATGTATGATATGAAAGTGAACATTGTATGCAGCCAGAGAACAGAAAACTCCATTATTCTTGCTTATTAATGTAATTACACCCATACATATTACCTGAAAAGGTGAAAGGGGGAGTAGGAGGTTGAAATTTGATTTGTTGCGAAAGATGATGGCTGTGTACTTTGTTTTGGAGTTGTGATGCTGTGATAAATACAGTAACTGACAGTGATCATGGGAGTTTGTTGTTTTCTGGGTTCTCTAGTCCCTCAAAAAAACCCAAAAGCTGCATTAAGTCGCTGTAGGTTTCTTGTGAGTGGCATTATTTGATTGGAATATCAATTGATGTATTTTCCATAGTTGCGCCAAATGCCAGGAATCTTCCAGACTTACGAGACAGGCAAAAAAATGGACTTTCCAAACTTCTAACAAAAAGCCTGCAAGTGTGGCTGCCTTCTTACCCAGCTCTTTCATTTCTGCAGGAAAGTGTGTCGTTCTGTCATTCAAAGACTTCCTCTCCTGCAGACCAACAGAAATCTCCGAAAACGATGTTTTTCTTTGCGAGAGCCGCTACAACGAAAGCGACAAACAAATGAAGAAATTCAAAGGGTTGAAGAGGTTTTCACTCTCTGCGAAAGTTGTAGATGATGAAATATACTATTTTAGGTAAAAATGTGAAGGGAATGAGGGGGTCACATGAGCACTCTTCTGGATTGTGGTGGACTGGCAGCTAAGCCGCCACCCAGCCTCTTGGTCACTGCCCTGCAGTGGAATAGGGGAGAGAATCGAAAGGGCAGAAGAAAGAAAAACTCCTGGCTCAAGTTAAAGACTACTGGAAAAGTGAAGCAAAGCTACATGCACAAACAGAGCAAAATAAGGAATTAATTCGCCACTTTCCATCAGCAGGCAGATGTTTAGCTGTTTCCTGGAAAGCAGGGCCTTGGCACATGTAATGCTTACTTGGAGAGGCAAATGCCATAACCCTGAATGTGCCCCTGTCCTCCTGCTTCCCCCCAGCTTTTATTGCTGAGCACGGTGTCACACAGTATGGAATCCCCTTGGCTGCTTTGGCTTGGCTATCCTGCTTGTCTCCCCTCCCAAATCACTGCCCAGCCCCAGCCTGCTCAGGCACAGAGTGGGGAAAGGGAAAGGCCTTGATGTGTGACTACAGCAGGATGTGTTACCCACACTGTTGTCTCACAGACCCAAAACACGGCACCACTCGGCTGCTCTGCAGGGGATTAACCCCGTCCCAGCCTGAGCCAGAACATCCACAGAAGTCAGAGGTGTAATTTCAGCTAACCACACTCTGGGGAAGAAGTCCAGATAGCATCAGTCTTTTTATGGTCTTAATACCAATGGATGTTTTCTTCTTCTTCCCCTGACTTTAGGAAAACTCGTTACATTATCAGATTGGTTCATTCTCTTGGATATTGTGAAAATACTTAAGTCCTCATTATGAGTGATAAAAGTCTTTTGGTGAACATTCATATTAATAAAATGAAAATATTAAGTTCTAACTTAAATAAAATGTGAATCTAAGGAAGATGTGGTGTTAGCCGCCTCCTGTTCCAGAAATTAAGTATTTGTATTGAAATCCCCTTCTAACAAGTGTCTGAAATTAAAACACTGGCCATAGACACAACGTTAGTTCTGCTCAGGGTTCTGAAAGGAAGCACAAGCATGCCTCAAGTCACCATTGTTTCTATATTGTTCAGTCATAAATAAAGAAAAGTTGATTTTCTCTTCAAAAATAAGTTCTTTCTCCTGTAAGATATGGGTGTGTTCTCAGCTGCTTTTTGTTTTCCTCCTCCACCTTCCAGAAAACCCATAGTTCCTCAGAAAGAACCATCTCCTCTACTGGAAAAGAAGATTCAGCAGCTGGAAGCGAAATTTGCTGAGTTGGAAGGAGGTGATGAGGACATGGAAGAGATGGGAGAAGAAGAAGGTGATATGACTGAAACACCTTCGATGCCTCAGCTTCAGGCCCCCTTAGCCAGTGATTTGGATATAATGCCTTATACTCCACCACAGGTAAGGATTTTCCTTCAGGAACCCTTAAACCTTTATCTTTCATGTTCTTTTTCCAATTAAAATGAAAGAAACATATATCATCTACACACAAAGCATTTATACTTCATTTTATGGGTATATGGAATAAGTTACACAGAACAGTTTTGGCATATCCAGTATGATATCCAGGTGATAGTGTTTAATTCCATCAAAATATTTTTAAAGGAAATCATTTAGCTGAGGGAAAACCCAGGGTACATTTTTATAAATTAGTTAGTGTTGTTTCTAATAATAAGGTTTTCTGTGACACTTGTTCAGAAGTATCAGATCTTTATATAAAATTCAAATATAAACTTTCTTACACAAGCCCTGGAATTTGTGTAACTGAGTGTGGAAGCGAAGTGAGGAACTACTTTATCTGGAAATTCAACTAACCAAAAAAGTTTGTTTGCAACTGGATTAAATCCTTTCTCTGTGTCACCACACTCCCACATCCCAGCCAATGCCAGTCTTAAAGGGGCGATGGGAATGATCTGCTGGGAACAGGAGGGAGTTTCAGACACTTTGGTGACCAGAAATGCGGATTTCTGCTGCATCACATTGCAAGGATGTGACCCCGGGGTAGAAATGTCTTTGGATGTCATGACAGAGCTGCTGAAGTTGAAAGTTTTGCCTGGTTCAAGTGATGTTTTGCCATGTGGGCAGCCACCTAATGCATTTTCCCTTGCAAGGTTGCTCACTGCTCTTGTTTAACATGCTGAATTTTATAAGCAGCATGAAAACTCTTATGGAATTTTATCTAGCAACTATTAAACCCCAGAACTTTTAAACTTTTTATTTCTTCTGCCAACAAAGAGGCTCTTATAACACCTAAGGTTAAGAGGAGACAAGACAAGTGAATGTGTGGTATTGTGGGGCTTGACAGGTAGGTGGGGGATGCTCTCCTGCTGCAGTTTGCTGTGCATGGAGTCAAAGCACCTAAAAAAAAGATGTGCAGCTTCATTCTTTGCTTCAGCAATGTGGCTGAGAAATGGCTGAGAAAAGGCTTAAAAGGGGTGCTGGTTGAGTTCCTCTTTCAACAAGACTGAAACTAAATATGCACTCATCTGACTCCAGTGGGAAAGACTGTTCTTTTGAAAATGTGTGTGTGGGAGATGTGAAATAACAGAGAATGCAAGAACCAAATTTGGAATTTTTATTGGTTCTCCAAGTGCTATTTGCCCTTCCAAACTGGTGGGGAGGCTTTTACATTAGATTGTTACCCAAACTGGTGCAAGAACTATAAAGGCTAGAACAGCTGGTAAACTTGTAGCTCTCTATTTGCAGATGTATCAGAGGCCAAATATATAATTAAATTTCCCTATTTTGGTTTGAGAAATCTCTATCTGCCAGTGTAGGCTTGCCCAGGAAGCCTGGATGGGATTGTATGTGCCCTGTGTATTATACGTAACCTGTGTATCATCCCAGAACCTGTGTGGAGTCTCCTTCACTTCCTCCACACAAGTTGTCTTTAGGTTCATAATGAAAACTTTGCAAATTAGTACAGTGGAGTTTAGAATCACATTTAAGTGGGCCTCAGTTCATCTTGCTTAAATTGATGAGTATCTTGGTATCCCTAAAACTTTGTTTTTAGCTGAGAGAAGAGTGTTGAACTGTGGGGTCAAGGCAGCGAGCAGGAGGAGCTGGTAACATGGTCAGAATTTCAGGAGAGGAAGGAAACAGTTAATGTATTTTTGTTTCCTTTTTTGCCTCCACCAGGTATTTGGAAACAGTGACACTTTTCAAGATGTGACAGATTTGTAACATTTAGGGTATGAGAAAGGCCTTTTGAGGGTTTTGATGTGATGATACATTTGTGAGTCTTATTGTTCAGACTATGGATGAATTATGGTCTCCTGTGACAAACAGAGGTGGAAGGACCTTGAAAAAAGGGATTCCAGCTGTGGTGTCTCTATCTAGTATAGAGATGTCAGAATAGATTAATTTTCTGATGGATGAAAACATCAAGGAGCTCTCACCAGGAGCATCCATCGTAGGAAAAGCAAAGGAGCAGAATTTTTGTTACTCATCAATGTAAGAACATGACGTGAACCTCTTGTGCAGGTAAACAGTGATCCACAATAAACTGGGCTTTGGTTTTTCAGGGAGAAATGGCTACTTATGTAAGGAGAAGTGAACACTGGAGAGAAGGGAAAGTCTGGCAGGCAAAATAGCATTTAGAAGGTCAAATGAGGGAGAGTAGGGATTGCAAAGGTCAAGGACCAAGTGGGGAAGCGTTTCCCTAAAATGTGCGATGGCAAATAAAATATTTTACTCAACTTGTGTTGGCAGCGTCTCCGAACAGCTCGGTGGATGAGACCTGTGATGTAACACAATTCCTTTTGTTCTCTTCTGGCCTCCTCTTTTGTACTCTTGTGGTCATAACTGCTTTTTCTCACAGTCCACTCCCAAGTCTGTTAAGGGCAGCACCAAGAAGGAGGGATCAAAGAGGAAGATCAACATGAGTGGGTACATCTTGTTTAGCAGCGAGATGAGAGCTGTGATTAAAGCTCAGCACCCAGACTACTCCTTTGGAGAGCTCAGCAGACTTGTAGGAACTGAGTGGAGAAACTTGGAAGCAACAAAGAAAGCAGAATATGAAGGTAAGTAAAAACTGAGATGCTGAACTCTTTTCTGGCTTTTTTTCTTTCTCAGCACTTTCTATTGTTCAGATGACAGGTTTAATAAAAGAAAATATTTATGTTTGTGTTTTGGACGTACCTTAAAGAGAAGTTCATATTGAGAGATGACTGAAGAGGAGCAAAGAGCATGTTTCAGTTATGTAGAGCACAACTGATAATTTAAATGTCGTTGCCACAAATAACCAAATTAACAAAGACAAAGAAAATGGGGACAAATTAGAAGTAATGGGGCATGAAGTCCCTGGGCTAGAAGTCAGTTGGAAAAATATTTTGTGAATGTTTCCTTAAAGAAGGACTGAAGGGAATTTTGGACAAGAAGCTTTTGAGAGCTGTAGCAGCAGGTAAGAAAGGCTTATAGGGGAGTGGGGAAAAGTTCATTATTAACAGTACTTAGAGTCCTAAGAGGCTTTGTACTGTACTGTAAATATGATTTATTGTTCAGTACAGTATTAATCAACTGTTGTAACTGATTTAGTTGAGAGATTTCATATCCTGAAGTAAGCCTAGGAATATTTCATAATCATGAGATACTTTAGACCTATCTTTCGTCCCTTTCCTCCCTTCTTTTCCTCGATTGTTTCCCTCCTTTCCTTTCTTTGCCTCCCTCCTTTTCTTCCCTCCCTCCTTTCCTTCCATTCCTTCCCTCCCTTCTGATAAATAGTCATTGTGTTTTAACTTTTATTTGATTAAAGTAATATACAGCTGGTCTTTAACAGCCAGCCCTTACCCAAGCCACATACATGAGTTTAACATCCATAGTTATTTCTCTAGTTAATAGCACTATTAACTGCTGTATTGATGCAATTTTATTGAAAGAAAATGCTCCTTTGGATAGGAACATTTCAACCCTGGAAAGTTATGGCCCAATTAAGTTATAACTTTGAAAATGAGATTTGATAGGTTTTCCGCACACTCATAACTTAAAGGCAGCTTTGATCTTGAGGCTGGAAGCTTGCATGCTGTCACTGTCCACTCTCAGCCACCTCAGTCCTTTCTGAATTTTCAGTAGCAGCTCTTTGCAGTTCTGGAGGTAGCACAGCACCCTTTGCTCTGTGCAAGTTCGCTTTGCAAACGCTGCAAAGGGAAACGGTAACGCTCCTTCTTTGTGAGAGTACTGGGCCTTTGTTCTGCAGTTGTTTCCTTTTACACCCTTCTAGGTGCATGTATGATCTTTTTATTGGCACATCCCTCCTTACAGCCTCATCCTTCAGCGGGAGGATGGCTGGCATGTCACTGCTTCCTTCCTTAGAGCAGCTTAAAGTCCTGCCCTTCTGCAGGAAGGCTCTGTTTGTCCACCGTGTTAATGATTGTCTGTGTGCTTCCATTTTAATCTTCCTTCTCAATTAAAATTTTCCAAAGCTTTTGGGGTTTGAGCTGCAGTTTCCCTGGCTTGGTGTCTACCCCGAACTAGACTTACTTTTGCTTTGTTTTGAGCGGTTGGGATGGGGTAACAAAGTGTCCAAACTGTGTTTGCTTACCATATGTGAAAGGAGAGAAACTCCACTCCTTCCACTGTGAGGAGTCAAAATTGGTGTGTTCCCTGGTGTGGATGTGGAGCAGGGAGTGGGTTTAACACCTCAGTGAAAAAGGGCCCTTCCATTTTCTGGTGAAAAGTAGTTTACATTTTAGATCCATTTTGGCCCACTGAAAATTTAGTTTGGTTTATATGCAGGGTATTAGTTGGTTTTTTAGCAATAGTTGAGTAAGGAAGAAGCTGTATTGGAAATGCCTGCATGGCTAAATAAAGTAGAATAAAAGAATGCATGGGATTGAGGGAAAGGCCTGTTTTAAGGAAAAACTCTGTTCAAAGCAGAGGGTCTCTTTTTCCTGTCTCTTGAGATGTGTTGGAAATGTTTGAATGATCTCAAGTCCTGGCCTATGTGATTTGGGTTTAGTACTGAGTATTAGGGTGAATGCTCTAGGCTGAACTTTCAGATACCTCCTGCAGTTCCCTGTGGCAGTGTTACTCCATTTGTTAGTTCTGTGGCAGTCAGGGCATGGATAGGGGCTTGGTAAAACTTAAGTACTGTCCTACATCAAGTCCTTCTTCAAACCTCAGCACTCTGAAGTCTGATAAAGCTGAACACTTAACAGTAATTTCTCATTCATCAGAGTGTCTCCTATGCTTTTGTCTGACCTTTTTTTTTTTTTTAGCTGGCCAAAAGTAGGTGAGAGTCAGAACAACTGCTTCATCTTTTCCCCAAGTGGTTGCTGTGCTCTGGAGAAGATTGTCTCATTTTTCTACTTCACGATCTACCTTTAAGTATCTTGTGTATTTGTGCTCAATCACATCTAAGTTGCCTGTGTCAAATGTAGGAGTTTCTCTGCGTCGTCATCACTCCCTGAAATTGCAGAAGTGGGAAGAAGGAAGGAAATGCCTTTGGAAATGAAACTGGTCTTTGAGTGTGTGGAAGTAGGGCTATAAGCTGCACAAACAGGTTCTAGAGGAGTCAAAAGTGTGATAGATGTTCAAAGTCATGACCTAGAGGAAGCGAGTAACACTGGCAGGATGCATAACCTAATCTCCTTGATGAACTTCTTCTTAGCCTTCGTTTGACAGGGGACCTTGATTGCTGGTTTAGTGGCAGTTTCCATCTTTCACCAACTGCAAGAGAACTCATAGCCCTGCATTCACTGTTGTTAAAAGTTGCTGGAGATGTAGCCTGCGTCCATTTATTCTTCCTCGTTCCTCCTTGTGCCAGTCAGACACAATGTTCAGAGTAAACAAAGCGGGAACTTGCACACCCCCAAAGCACCTGGAGTGGGCATTCAGTATATCTCCTTTTTTGTTTGTTTGGGTTTTGTTTTTTTCTTTCTTCTTCCCATGACCCTTTGCCCTTCCCTTAATATAAAATTGTCCTCTGGTCAGATTACCCTGCAGTAGATCTTTTGTTCTTGCAGTCACAGTGAGAGACTTGATTGAGATAATGACCAGATTCATCGTACAAAGGACACACATGACCTCCAGTGAGCAGCACAATGTGAGTTAGACATCTTCAGAAAAAAAAATAACTCATAGGGGACCAAACGGGGAAATGACAGAAAGAGGCAGAGAAAAATATTTTTGGTTTATCAAACTGCTGCTTGTTATGTTCCAAAAGCCTAAGGACCAATCTGCACTAGGGAAACTTTACAAATGCTCCCCGATTTTGCCACCACTTTTCAGCTGCATCAGTAGTAAAATACACGGGGAGCCCACAAATACCCGTGCCACCAGCTGGCACTGCTGTCTGCTCTCTGCAGCGTTCTTTAGAGCACACCTGGCAGATGTGGGGCTTCAGTTCCCACAGCAGCTGGTAGAGAATCTGCCCAAGAGCTGCTGGCCTTGGCTGCAGCTGGTTTGGCTGAGCCAGTGGTGTCAAAACAGGGAATGTTTTGCCGTGTCCTAGTGTGGACCGAGCCTAGTGCTGGACTGCTGCTTCATGTTGGTAACACTGGTGTTATTATCATCAAATTTGTTCTTTAACTTTTAAAAAAATTTTATTTTATTATTTATTTTAATTTTTTTTTTTTAGAAAGAGATAAAACTTTGCAGAATATTTTTCATGAAAGGTTCTCTAAAAATCTTAGCTGCAGCCACATGAAATCAAATCATATGCTGTATAAAAAAGATTCATCTGTTCTACTTTATATTTGACTAAACTATGCCAGTGTCTGACTAGTCCTTTTAAATGAACAGATAATATTTTGAAATTCTGGGTTACAAAACAGAACTGAAAATCTAAAATACTTTTACAGAGCGGGCAGCTAAAGTTGCTGAGCAGCAGGAGAGAGAGCGAGCAGCACAGCAGCAGAATTCCTCCCCCCGGGCAGGCACTCCTGTCGGGGCTCTTATGGGGGTGGTGCCGCCACCAACACCAATGGGAATGCTCAATCAGCAGTTGACACCCGTTGCAGGTAAAACGTAGGAGCTATGACCATTTTTTCCTCATCCACTTTATCAATCCCCTTCATAACTCTGAACACTCTCTTGGGTCACGTTGGAAGCAAAAGCTCAAACTCTTCAGTCCTTCTTCATGATGAACGTGCCTAGTGCAGCGGTGGCCTGGTGTCCAGTGTTACTTGCTCCAGTGGAGAGTAGCCTGTGGAAGCTGCAGGGAAGCAGGGTCCCCCTTGCAGTGGTCCTGTTCTGTTAGTGTGCAGTCGTGTTTATTCCCTCTGCCTTGCAGAGTTCACCTTCAGCCCTGCTGTGGCAGGAGGGCAGCAGCTCAGTGGTCTCCTAGTGCATGCAGCATCTGTGGCAGTGGTAAAGCAGGAGGGAGATTGTTGGGGGTTTTATTGTCAGGGAGGTGAGAGGCCAACAGGGTCTAACCCAGATTTTAAATCCAAGCAAAAGCTTTGTAGAATTGCCTCTTAGGCACTGGTAAGCAGAGCAGACCAGGATCTAGAGCCATTGCAGAAACAAAGACAAAATGACAACATTGCTGGTTTTATCAGGTTATTTTTCAGAATAGAACTGAGCTTGGAGAACTCTTCCACGAGGTCCCTGTTGCTGGGTGTTGAGCTCGTTACCAGTTGTAATCCGGCTTGATTTCATAGGGAGTATGCTCGGAGTAAGTATTTTCAGGATCAGATCTGAAGACAATGTAGTCCACTGAAGATTCTTGTATGGAAATCAGCCATACATGGGTGAGAAAATTAATTAGGTGTGACCTGATAGGTTGTTTTCCTTGCCCAGTTTCTATTTAAAATAAGAATTAAATTGCTTCAGTCAAGGTCAAAATAGTGTCGAGTAGATAAAAATGAGTATTTGGAGGGTTTTGATTTGAGTTCTGGGGTCTTTTTAACTTTCCCTTAAGACATTCCAATTATTCCATTTATTCTTTTGTCATTTTTCCTTTTCTTTCTCATCTCACAGGCTGTGGCCTTATTTCGAGCTGACAGCCTGAAGCGTTTTTCATCACGGTCTCTAAATCCCTTTTCAGTAAATAGGCTGCATGGATGTTTAACTGAAGGCACATTCCTTAGTTGGTTCATGATCTCCAGGTTACAAAGCATTTGTTTACACTGACTTGCATTTTTCTTTTGGCTTTTTTTCACTCTGTTTGTGGTAATTTCCCTCTGAACTGTTTGCAGTTGGTGTATGTTTGTGTGTGTGTATGTACACTTATCTGTGCATATATTAAGAAAAAGGAGGGGGGAAAAAATTAGTTCCCCAGTGCTGATCTCTTTTGTGAATAATTTACTTCAATCTAGAATATGTAGAAATATCATCCTCTCGTGGTTGTGTTTTCTTGGTTTGGTTCTTGGGTGTTTTGGCACTGAGTTACTTTTCCAGTTTTTGGAGGCAGGTGTTGATGGGCAGTAATACTTGCTATTAACACTTCCTTAAAACTTCCCCAAAAATGTGCGTTCTGCAAACTACACATGCTACCTTATTTCCTGTGACAGCAAACCTCTATTCCAGACCATCGTCTTATTCAAGCAGATCAACACTCAACGCTCTTCACTTTGGCTTTGGGAAATACTTCCTTAAAGTAGATGATGGAGCAGATCCTTTTAAACTCTTTCTGCTTTGGTGGCCCATTTGAAAAACACAGTCTTTCATCTTTTGGCTCTCCCAAGTCCTACTTGGAAGTATCTTGTTCTGTTTGGACCTCTCACATCCTCCATCCTTGGATTGCTTTTCTCTAGTTCAGAGAGCTTCTCCATCACAGAACTTCTTCGTGGCCCACGGGTCCAGGAAATCTGGAAGCCTTCTGAGATGTGTTTCTCTTAGCGTGCAATACTTTAGTGTCTTCTTCATTTAGGTATTGCTGAAGTTTACTTAATCTTACTTTGTTATGGTAAAAAACAGGAGAACAAGTAATTTCAAAGACATCCTAAACCACAGTTGTGGGAGCTGGAAATAGTTTGGCCATGTTTGCTAGTTTAAAATAAAAGTTTGCAATTCATACAGGGGGTAAGAAAGTGGCTGCTCTAATTCAGAATGAGCTACAAGAGCTGATTTCTCATGGAGATTTGATGGCACCTTGATTAACCAGTTGTTGAGTATTTTAACTGGAAATATAGAAAGAAGCTTCAGTGATTGATAAATATGGGTTTGATTCCTTGGAGGGTTTTTTGTTTGTTTCCAAGCTTCAGGGGTGCATGTAACTGCACTGAAGTTGTGTCAGCAGCCCAGGGTGCACTGGAAGTACCAGGCAGTAGCTACAGTGAGAAAGCCCTTTATGCCAGGGAGGCTTTTGTTGTTTTTCTTCTTTTACTTTCTCCATTGGAAATAAGGATTTCCCTGTAATAAAGAGGTACAGATAAGGCTCCAGATACTTGAAATAGGTACCTAAGCCATACTTAATGTGTCAGTCTAGGTGTCCTGTGGAAGATGAAGGCTCCAGGGAGATTAGTTCTTTATTTTCTTGGTGTTTTCTCCATGTAAAGCTTTTGGGATTAGAGGTTTCTCACTTTTGTAACTTTCTGAGGAAGCGACAGGTTTAGCTTTTATTTCGGGGCTGCTCCTCCTGTTTAGACCCTGAGCTTGTGACAACTCTGTTCTCAGTCGGAACTGGAGAGAGTTTTTGGCCAGTCTCATTCCAGAAATCTCTGTTTTGAAAGTTCCTTTTATGAATTACAGGGAGTGTGGCAAAGACTTGGTGGTTTTTGGAACAGATTATAGAAGCCCCAGCAAATTTGCATTTCTAATTTACCTCATCTCTCTAGACCTGCTTCTGTCCTCTGTCATCTTTTCATTGTCTTTCCAACCCCTTTCCTTGCTTACCTGGCAGTGCATCCATTTAAATTAAACATTCCAGGGCCTAACAAGCATCGTGCAGTTATATTGTGTAGGTTCACTTCATGGATAGCAGCAAATCTGAGCCTAAGCCAGAAAAAGCTCTCCATTTTCTTCCCTCACATGCAGAAAACTGAATTTTTGAGCAGCAGCACAATACAGTGTTTGCAGTGTCACTGATTTTCCACCATAAAGACACCTTGAAGACATGGACAGTGAAATTCTGTGAGGGACTGCAGGTGCTCCTTTTAAGTCCTTTCACTTCAGTCTCATGCCATGAGTGTAAATTATTGCAGCCCAGCACACCCAAGTGTAACATTTGTGTTACTGCCTTAGTTCGTACTGGAGATGGTTTAATAAAAATCACCCATCACTGCCGTTAGTTTCAAGTATGTGAATGTTGTAGGGCTTCTGTGCATCAATTTTGCATGTGTACTGCAGGAAAATGTCTGGGGTTTATTGTTGTGGCCTCTGGGCTAGCCCACAGAGCAGGGCTGTCTGTGGAGCTGGCAAGTTAGTGTTGTGTTTGTAATCTGTATGCAGATGGCAGAGCTTTAAGCTGTATTAAAACTGCTTGCATTAGTAACATTTAATTGTGGCTGAATTTATTCCTTGTCTTAACATATCTGAGTATTCAACATTTATTGCCCCATGAGAAACATACAAATACACTAAACACTAATTCATCGAAAGTACAGTGTTTCATATTTACAGCATTTATTTATTTTTAGTTTTTGTTCTTTTTTTTCCTTTTTTTGCAAGATACTAATTGTACTGTCTTGCTGTACTAAAGGTGCTTTATTTGTGTGTGTGTGTGGATAGTGCATGTCTGTGCAGACTGTGTAGACCATACTGCATGTTATTGATGCATGTTTGAAATTTGTTGTGTCCTTCAAGGCATGATAAGTGGCTATCCACCGGTGCTGCCACCTTTGCAGGGCCCAGTTGATGGCATTGTTAGCATGGGCAGCATGCAGCCACTTCACCCAGGGGTGCCCCCACCCCACCAACTCCCGCCAGGTATGCCAGGCATCCCAGGCATCCCACCACCCGGTAAGCACCTCATCCTCATTCCCTCTTTATTTCATTGTCATGTACTTGGTTTAACCCGTTGTTACAGGAGTTCTCTGCAGCTTGTTCCAGTCGTGGCTTTGGTTTGTGAGCAGCAGCACTGCTGAATATGAGGGGTGTGCAAAACACTGACACAGCAGCAGGTCCAGTAAACCCTCAGGGAAAGGGTATTGGAGAAACGTGGTGCTGCTCCAGCAGGAGTTTTGTTCCAGCCAAAAAAACCTTGATGATTGTGCTTGAGTTTATCAGAAGTGTGAAAAGCTGAAAGCAGCCTGTTCATATCCTTATGTCATTTGAACAGCATCCCTACCCTCGTCCTTTTCTTATATGAAGTGGACTTATGAATGAAATTTATTGTTCTCATTTCTTACTGAAGTCTTTTTCAGTGTGTTAATGTCAGACTGCACTGAAATGAGCCTGGTCGTGTGAGACTCCTTGGCCACTGGGGCACTGATTGTAACAATAACACTGATTGTGTTATTGTAAAACAGTGCTCAGATTAAAGCTTACTGACAGAACAGTGACTGGAAACCTGTAGGGACAAGGTGAATTCAGTATTCTGTGGCCAAATTTTGAATTGGTTTTTGAGAGAATTTCTACTACATTTGCTGTATTTTTGCCACACTTTTGATGAAAAGCGAGGCTAAATGAAACAAATGTTTTGCCAGTGTTAATGCCATTAACGTGTCCCCATTAAGGGCAAAAACATTCATCTGCCCTCGGATCCTATTTTCTGCTGATTCATTTTCTACCTCTGATAGCTCATGTGCCCGTGTAAAAGATGTGCATCCCTATGTTCAGCAGTTAAACAAGCTGTGGACAAAATGGTCTCATTTGCCTCTCCCTACCCCCTTGCAACTGTGTTTATCAGCAGCTCTGTTAGGAATTTTATCTGTATTTAAAGTATTTGAGCTGGGGAGGTTTTGTGTGCTTGCCTGGTGTTCATGAGATCCATCAGTGTTACACGTGCGGCTTGGCCGGAGTGAATTCCCTGCCATGGCACCTAGAGGGACAGGACAACAGCTGTGCAGGGACACTTAGCACACATCAGCCAAACGTGGGGGAGGTGAATCCAGGACAGCCATCCCTCTGGAGGGCTTTTCCCACTGCAGCGGGCTGGATGGATCGTGTTTAGAACTGACAGGATGTGGATTAGCAAAGAAACAATGCCTGGGAATGGAGGAGCACACGTGAAGTGGTGCTGAGCTGGGCACAGCAGGCTAAGGGTGAAGCTGTGCTCTGATGCTGGGAAGGGGAGGGTGCCCTCCTCCAGACCCCTTCCCTTTGGACCAAAAATAATTCCAGAGCTTATGTCACCAATGTTTTTCCCAGCTTCTGATATACTCTTAGTACAGATGCATTTAAAATGGGAGCTGTGATTAAATGGAAAGTGCATTTGAAAAACCCTTTAGTGTATGAAACCCAGTGGCACATCCTTTGATCACTGATTCAGAAATCATGCATTTAATTCATGTAAATTAAGGCCTTGGGAAGAGCACAGTGAGTCTGCAGCTTTTCCAATGAATGAACATGAGAAGTGGCACAAACAGAAAGAAAAGCAGCACACATAACTTCAGTTTTTTTCAGACCAAAGCATCTGTATGTAAAATATCAGGAGCTGCATGACTCTCATTTAGATCTGTACATTTTTGTATGTAAGACTGACACAGTTGTGCTGCACTCTGTGCAGTAGGGAAAAGTCCCAATATGCTTGACAAAAACAGCTTTTATTTTTTTGACATTGATTTAAAAATATCCATCATTCTGTATTTAAAGCTATTAACCTTGCAAGCTTAACCTGCAAGTTGCATTTTATATTGGTGAGATCTAGCAGAATTTGTGCAGAGGCTTGAATTTCATCCTGCTGTGAACATATTTGACAAAACTGAACACAAGGAAATGTTAAATGTTGCTAAAGGAGATCAGCATCTCCTTTCTTAAAGGAATACACGAAGATTCTGGCAAGCCAAAGGTGTATATTATAAATGAAAAGATGCAGTCAGGCAATCACTAAGTAACATGAAAAAAACCTGAAAAGTAAAAACTATTCACTTTGCATTTCTGTAATTAAAATAATGCAACAAACCACATATTAGTGTTTGGTAGTTGTCATGTTGGCTTTTTTTTTTTTCATTCAGAAACTTGTGAAGTTTTTTATTGGGGGTGAGGGGGTTATTTGAATGTTGTACATCTGCTTAAAATAACTGTGAGCAGTGATATCAAAGTATAAATTCTTACTATAGAAGACCAAAGAGGTATTTGTCACTGCTGTGAAGTAAGACTAATTATTTTATATTTTGGAATATAGGTGTTATAGGCCAAAATGTGTCCCCCATGGTAGGCACTCCAGCACCAGGAGCAAGTCCTTTTGGACAGCAGGTGAGTCATTTTTGCATTATTTATGAGGCTCTAAAGCTCAGAATCGGCATTTGAGCAACATCCCAGTTCAGACATGTAGGGATGCACATAGGCTTTCCCAGGGAGAACAGAAATGACATGTTCTGATGTGTTTAGAACCAGTTAATACCTCACACTCAGAGGGTATGTCTGTATTTGATGGTTGAATTGCTGTTACACTCATGAGGTTTGTCCAGTGAGGTAACCAGTATAAACAACACAGTGTTTTGCACTTGTTTTGTACTAACCTGAGTAATTTCAGCACACTGTGAAACTGGTGATAATTTAGGTTTTGCATGCTTTGTAATACAGAGAGGATGCTGCCCATTTTATCAGCTGTTGATGAGTAGGTAAAAAATAATTGTATTTCACAAACTGGTGAAGCAGATATTCATTGGCAGTTCAGAATTTGTGAGTTTGGGTAACTGTGATGATCAGATGTTCCTTGTCAGTGATTAATGCAGATAAACTGTTCAAAATATTTCCAATTTTATTGACTATATTTTTGCATCATAAAGAGAAATGTGATTTTGGCTTGAGGGTGTAAAGAAAGGGAGGGAGAGTGGCTGTGCATGAGCAGATAGTGATAGGATGAGGGGAAAGGTTTTAAACTAAAAGGGGAGAGATTTAGATTAGATACTGGGAAGAAGTTATTTATTCAGAGGCCCTGGCACAGGTTGCCCAGAGAAGCTGTGGCTGCCCCATCCCTGGAAGTGTCCAAGGCCAGGGTGGATGGGGCTTGGAGCACCTTGGTGTGGTGGTAGGTGTCCCTGCCTGTGGCAGCGGGTTTGGAACGGGATGGGCTTTAAGGCCTCTTCCAACCCAGACCATTTCAGGATTCTATGAGAGCCAGAAGTTGAGTAAATGGTAAAGTGCTGATGTCATGACACTGAGTTATTCCAGACCATGGGCTGTCTTTGCTAAGAGTTCTCAGTAGGGCTGGTTAATCACAGTGGTAGGAATTCTTCTGTGTGACTGGGAATTTTCCTGCCTGAGGTTTTTGCCTGGCAGTGGTTCTGTGGAAATAACCCAGTTGTCCAAGGATCCATGTCAGTTTGGATTAGATGTTTTAGAGTTAAATTTTGCACTGGCGAAGGCATCAACAGACCACAGCATTTCGGATCAAATTGGAGAAAACATGAAATAAAAAGGAGATAAAAGGTGTGACTAAGGTTAGTAGAAGAGATTCGGTGATAGCCAGAAGATGTTTACATAGATCAGAAACATGAACAATATCTGTGGAGTATGAATGGTTGGTTTGCACTTCCTCTCTCTGTGCATCTCCTGGCCAAAGTGGGTGTCTCCAGGGAGATTTTCTCAGGCCTTCGCACATAACCTCATAACTTCACTTGAAACTCCACTGCATGAGGATGCCCCGGGCGTTCCCTGCAGCCCCCTGTGACCTCTGGCCGGCTTTGCCGTTGCAGATCGGGATCCTGGGCCCGCCGGGCCAGCAGGCCCCCCCGCCGTACCCCGGGCAGAGCCCCGCCAGCCAGCCCGTCATGCAGCAGCCCAGCACCCCCATGTTCGTCTCCCCTCCACCAAAGACACAGAGGCTCCTCCATTCTGAAGCCTACCTGAAATACATTGAGGGGCTCAGTGCTGAGTCAAACAGCATCAGCAAGTGGGACCAGACCCTTGCAGGTAAGGCTTTGGTGGTGTTTGCTTGTCTCTGTGTCCCAGAGCGGAGTGGAGTGAGAGACGCAGCAAGAGGGAGATGCAGCAGGATTGATTTATTTAATTAATTAACAGCTCTTTTATAGGATAATTTTCTCATGGGTTAATTGGTCAATTCCTAAACCACCCCCCTGGGGTGATAGGTCAAACTATATTAAAAATATTTTCTCTACTTGTACTATAAACAATATGCAGGTGTTGATAGTTTACAAAAACTGTACAAATAACTTCCATGAGAGAGAAAAGTCTCTCATGGGATAGAAAAGAAGCAATTTTGTATCCACACTTTCGCTTCCTCATAACCCATTATTTTTGCTTTTATGGAAAATGCAAAATAAACCTGCTGTTTGCTTATTAAAATACATACATGCAATCAATTCCTAAAGACAAATCAACAGACTGAGAATATATATGTTATCCACAGGCCAATTCACCCAGTGTTGTATAAACCTAAGAATTAATGGTATGGGCTTAAATACTAAGGGCAAAAGTAGAGTACCTAATACTATAGAGTTGTATTTGCCTGTTTCTAGAATAAATCAGTAGGCAATTGGGCCATGTCTTGGATTTTCCAGCACGACGACGAGACGTGCACTTGTCCAAGGAGCAGGAGAGCCGCCTCCCCTCGCACTGGCTGAAGAGCAAAGGGGCTCACACCACCATGGCCGACGCGCTGTGGCGCCTGCGGGATCTGATGCTGCGCGACACCCTCAACATCCGCCAGGCCTACAACCTGGAGAACGTGTAGGCACAGCACCGCTCCTGCCTCAGCAGTTCCTGGGACAATAGCTGGTTTAGTTACTGGGTGGGAAGAGATAACCAACAATAATTTGTATTGCATTTTACTGTACATTGCAAAACCATTTTTATATAAGGACACTTTTAATAAGCATATTTCACTTTTTGTTATATTAAGTTGACTTTATCAAATACACAGATTTTTTGCATATGTTTCCTTTGTTTGAAAGGTGATTTCATAATTGGTTGAGTGTAGTCAAGGATTCATCTTTCTTATACTTTATTGCTGAGAATCTGATGCCATTGTTTTTATAAAAAAAAAAAAGGAAAACAAAGTATTTACAGATTGATACAGTGGAATGTGAATTAGTCATAGTTTACATCCTATAAGAATGTGTGTACCTGTGCTTGTGTGTGCTGGCCACTTTCGGGCAGAACTCTCGCTTGGATGTGAACAGGGAGGATCTCTTAGAAGAAGCTAAAGGTAAGATGTGCTTTGGCACTAAGGAAATTTGGCATTCCAAGTCAACACTGAGGTGGCTGAGTGGGCCACAGCAGCCCTGGAAGTGCTGGTGTGGACGGGACAAGGGTGTCTTGACTGCTCATGTTGTCCAGTCCTGTCCAGTTATTTACCTGTGTAGCCAAGGCCATTGTGATCCTAAACCAATAACACAGTCCCTGTGCTGGCAGGCCCTTAGAGGGGAAGTGTTTCATCTGCCATGGCCTGTGCTGGGGGTTCTGCCATGTCCCCAACATCCAGCAGTGGGACAGGGAAGCTCCTTCCCTGAGATTCTGTCTCTGCTGGGAGAGGCTCTCAGAACTCGGAACCAGCCCAGGTCTTGGAAGGTAAGTTAGGGGAGAAAAGTGGAATTGTTCTGTTAGTGAAGTAATGTGATGTTTTTTTAAATTCACACATACTCTGTTCATGATTGGGCATTGTAAGACATTTTTGTATGCTTTCTTTAAGTGTATTCGTTAACCTTAGTGAAAGTTTTGCAATGCAAATTTGAGTGAAATTTGATGCTTAAATTAACTTGAAAGTAAAATACTGCTGTATGGTATGGTATGGTATGTGTAAGGTCAGCATACCCAGTACATTGGAAAAATAGAGTACTTGCATTGCAGCCTTCAAAGGGTTTGGGGTTTTTTTTTCTTGATTTTTTTTTTATCTAAGTAAAGTAGGTATCGACTCTTCTTGCCAAATTTCAAGGTTGTGGCTGCCTTCTGCTAAAGACTTACCTGTCCTCCTAACTAACCAACCTCTTGGACTACAAAGTTATTTGTTTAAAGGTAAATCCTTTCATTTATTTAATTTTGGAAAAAGAATTAATACTTTTGGGTTGCTTTAAGTAACTGGGAAAGCTCTATGACAGGAACGTGGGCACTGCAGCTCAGCCCAAATGAACTGATTTACTGATACACTTCATTTATGCTAGAGATGTTCATCATGTGGAAATGAGTTTTAAAGTCTGTTAGTACAGAACATTTTCATTTCAGTATATTTGGCAGAAGGTTAAATTAAATATTTTCCTTCAAATACTGGATATCTTGGGGTTTGTTTTGCTGATGTAATTAATACTCACGAGGGAAGTGACACTTGCAAGTATAAACTGTGATTTAATTTTACTGGCCAATTCCTCTCCCTCTCCTATTGCAATCCTCCAGTCATTGCACAGAATACCCCAGGTAATTACAAATAGGCACTTAAAGACAGTTTAGGTCAGATGTGCAATGGATGTGAAGGAAATGGAGCAAAACAACATAGAGGAAAATGACAGTTTTGAACTCTACAAGTAGCACACCCATGGTACAGAAATTCTTTATTGGCCTTTGTAAATGACCAATTTTATTTAATAAAGTAGAAATTGAATAGCCTTAGACCACCCCTGTAAAATGTGTTTGTTACCATAGGTTTTGCAGTTTTTAGCCACAAAGATGGGACGTTGAAGTGAATCAGGCAGCAAAATCCTAGTTTTTGAGCATTTGAAACTATCATGGATTGTACTAATACACCACCAGATTCTCCTACTTCTCAGCATTAACAAAAATTACACCAAAGAACCTGGGATGAATTTTAATTAAATTATTGTTTTATTTATTTTCTTTTGAGGACTGGATGGGACTCCCTTTGGAGCCTGTATAACTCAGATGTTTAATTTATCTGAAGGTCAGTGATGAGCAGATGTGCAGCACTGGCTCTCTCCTGCCGAGCAGCTGAATCCCTCCTTTCACTGCTCTTTCTGGCCCAGGAGCAAGAGATTGGAAGTGCAAACAAAACCTGGCTCCTCCCTCAAGGCAGTGCAGAGCACTACCACTAAGCCACTGGGCTGGCCCTGATCAATTATTTTAAGCCTTATTTATTTCAAAATCGTTTCTCTCTATACTGGAGGCATTTCAGTCGATTGCAGTGAAATTTAGGATATAATGGCTACAGTCTAGAATTCAAAACCAGCAAAAGAAACTTTTCTCACTCTGGTTTAAAAGAAAAAAAAAAAAGACATGTCTGTCTGTCTCTTTTTCTCTCTTTGTGGGTGTTTGAACCCTTCATCTGTTTTTCACTGCTGTTCATTGTACTGGCGTAAACAAAACTTTCATATTAAAATAAAAGGTTGTGTGGGCAATGGTTGGCTTTTGTGAGAGTGGAAAATAGATAAAACTAGGACAGGTATTTTCATAAACCAGTTGGAGACAACTAATGATTATTTGTTCTCTTCCTTAGTCCTTCCCTTCCATGAGAAAATTTACTGTTTGTGTAAAAATTCAAAATGTTGATGTTGGTGACTTTTTTTCAGCATATGTTTTTGTACCTGGTTTATCCATGCTTGGCTTTTCATTAGATCTTGTACTCCTGAAGGCTGAGCTGCTAACCAGGTTTATAACATGTATGTACCATCACTTTGTTTACCTGAGTCTTTTTAATTTGAATAAAAATAGTTTGCAAAGTGTTTTGGATTAACCAGGTTTGAGTGTTCCATTAAGATTTCTGTTAGGATTTTATTTCAAGTAATTCTGGCTGTTGCTGATCCAGATGTTTTCAAGTCCCTGGTACATGTGTGCTTGTGTGTGGATAAAATATCCTTTTTCTACTGTCCTGTGTATTGTGAGATGTGCCTGTAGGTGATAAGAAAGTGATGCTGAAAATTGAGCCATAATGAGCATGAACAGTGAGCCTTGAAAAACACGTGAAGCATTGGGAACCAGCTGAGTGGGGGTGATAAGATTCAGTCAGTCCCAGATGCCCCCATATTAATTGCTTTGAAAATAAACAACAAGCCTTAATTTCATATGGAAGCTAATGTGGTTCAGGACTGTCTTCCATATAGCTGTTTAGTAGAGGAAATTAGATGAGCAATCTGGAAAAAGCATCTTTTACACAATTAAATTAGAACGAAGGATAGAAATTTTCTGTACAAACTGCAAGAAAAATTAAGTGAGAGGAACCTCTCACAGTGCCTGGCATAAAATTTACAGAGAGCTATTTAAACAATCAGAACAGAGCATTATATTTAATTAACACACATCCATGTTTTCAACCCAGGGGATAAATGCTGCCTTTTACACAGGCTGCTAGCTTCACAGGACTCCTACTCTTCTGCTGCAGTTGCCCAGAGGAAACTAATTCTAATCATCCTCCACATCTTACTTGCTCGGTCTGAGATACATAAAATGTATGTAGCTCCCTCTTGGCTGCAGGTGCACAAAATTGAAGTTTCAGAATGGCTGGGCACTAAACATGGTGTAAGGAATGGGCTCTGATTCAGTGATACACATGAAATTTTGATTAATAAAATAAAACCTTATGCTCATTTTGCCAGCTGCATTTTCCAGCAAGTCCAATTTGACCCTCATCTTTGGTGTGAAGCACCAGCATCCAGTACTGATTTCAGGAAGTTCCTCAGGAACAGCATTCATCCCACCAGGGCCTGGAAGATTTTGTCCCCTTTCTCTGAAGGAGCTGGGGATGGCCATGACCAGAGTGCAGCATGACCAGAGTTTGGATCTGTGTATTAAGTCCAAACTGAAAGCATACCTCCACCGATGACAAGAAAAGTTCTGCTCCACGGAAAAAATCCCCAGTACATCAGATGGCTGTTACTTCCTTTGGCTGCTTTTGAAAAGCTTGGACAAAACTCTGCTGCAGCCCTGTGCCAGGGAGGAGTGCAGGCTAAGCACAAACCCCTTTCCTTGACCATACCTTCTTTCAGCTCTTCCCTGGCTCACCACAGGTTTTTCAGCAGACAGCAGACACCTTGTGTGCACAGCTGCAGGGGAATGACCAACGGATCCATTTTTTCCACAGAATCATTCTGGATTGGTGGTGGAGTTTTCCGCTCTCTGATGCTGGAGTGGTGAGCATCACTGCTTGTATGCAGGTATCACTGTTTGTTCGCAGATAACTTTTTACTGCTGCTGCCTTGCTTAGTTGAAATTTTCCATGCTTGGTATCCATCTTGCCTTGACTTCCACAGTTTGCAAAGCTTGCAGCAGGAATGCTTTGCTGAGTCTCACTCAGAAGCTGTTGCTGTGGCCATTGCAGAACACATGGAAACGCTGTTGGTCAGTGTGGAGCCGCACTCCAGATGGACACCGTCTGAATTCCCTGCTGCATTTCCTGCAGAAGGAAGGGATGTGCTCAGCCCTGGAACTGGCAGGGGCTTGGCAGGGCTAGAAGTGAAAGCTGTGACCCTGGCTCACTCCAGCAGCCTGGAACAGCCCCACAGTGTTCCCTGAGTGCTGAGCCAAAGGAGAGCTCTTGCTTCCTCCTGTCGCCCTTTGCCACAGCAGACAGATGGGGGGAAGCTGGAGGATGGGAAGGAGACAGGGATATGAGAGTCAGAGATTGCTGCAGAAGGCAAAGAGCACAGAACTAGGAGTCAGCAGGAATAAAACTGCAAAACCAAATGAAGACTTCGGTTATTGAAGATGGGGTGTAGATTAAAACTGATACTAAATCCCCAAGTGTGCTCAGGTCTGGAATGGGCTGAAATTCTGGAGGCATTGCAGCTATTCTAATTTCCAGCATTAGTGAGAGACTGGCAAAAATCTAAGAATGCCAAAGGGTCAGCACTAGCAAACACAAGGAGGATTGGAGACTGCAGCTCAGATTTCTAAATGTCAAGCTTCCTATTCTGTCATAACAGATCTGTGTTGCCTGAAATGGTGTGATGCCAACTTGGAGGATTTTATTGCTGCAGCGGTCACCAAGATTAGTGACATGGAACTGCCTGACACCAAAACTGCCTTTTTGTGAGTGACTGCAGCCTCTCTCCCTTTCTGTTTACCTGGGTGGAGACAGCCCAGAGATCTTCTGGACATGCCTGGCGCTCTCAGCTGCAAATAAGCAAGAGGTCTGAAGTGAGAACTGGGCTTGGCTCACTGCTGTCTGTGTAACACTCTGCTACTGTTACAGGAGTGCCACAGGAAGTTTTCACATCAGGCTCCCGAGTCCTGCAAAATAACTAGGGCACAGGGCTTTTGCTTGAAAAAAAAACCCTATATATTGAAAAACTTATTTGTTCTATGGAAACAGAACACAGAGTTTCAAAAGGCTCAAGAAATAAAAGCAGATGGAGCTAAAGCTCAGCAATTTTCAAAACCTGGCTTTTTAATTATTGCTTTATTCTTCAATGTACTGCTACAGTCAGGGTTGACTTCAGTGCGATGATCTGTGACTGCAAAAAGCAGCTTGTTCACGAGTTTTGGGCTCTGTCTTGGAACCAAAGTCAAAAGTTCTTTCTTATTCTGAAATAGAGGCTTTCCTCAAGTGATTCTCTTGCTGCTCAGCCAAAATATGTAGTGACACAGTCACATCTTTAATTCTGTCAGTTTTTATCTCCTGAAAACACAAGTAGCACTAATCCCACAGATCAAGCCCTCAGAAGGCACAACGCAAAGGTTCCCCTTTGTTTGCAAGTGGAGAAACTGCACCTTGACCTCTACAGAGCTTTCCCTGTCTCTGCAGTTGATAAAGACTTAAAAGGCTGTCAGGAGGCAGCACAGGAACACCTGTAAGGACATGAACTCCCTCGGGGTTGTTTTTAGGCTGATCTTAAGAACTGGCTTCTTTGTTGCACCTTCAGCCTGCACCCCTACCCTCAGAAATAAAGCAATTGTTTCAATGCAGGAGCCTCAAGGATTACACAGCATCAGTCCCCGACCCCACCCACACTCCCGCTGTCACTGTGCAGGGAGCAAACCCTGCTGGGGTACAGCAGCCAGCCCTGTTTTCCTGCCTTGGGGACAGGAGTCCGACCCCAGGACTCAGGGTTGCCAGAACTGACAATGCACATTGCTCTGGTCCCTGTCAGATGTGGGCAGCACAGCCCAAACCCACGGGTCACTTTCCAAGCACTGTGGGCTGAGCAAACACTGAGCGGTAAATCTGTGTTCTCTTTATCCAGTTAAAATTATGCCACACTGCAAAGAAAACAAATCAGCTGCCAGAGCAGTTCCTGTCAGTACAAAAGAAACTAACTCAAAATTACTATTTCCATTATGCTGAGATGGATGCACCGTGAAATATTTCTTTCCCACTGGTCTTGTCACAAGGCGAATGCTTCACCAAGCAAACAGAAGCAACAGCCAGACTGTTTACTCAGTTTAGTTTATTTAAAAGTACTGAGCAAACATTAAATTAGTGGCAGAGGCCCAAACACAATTAAATTTTCACTTGATTTAGATACAAATATTACAGATATGGAAGAAAAAAACTGCCCAAACCATCTGAGTGTATTACACGAAAGTGTGGATCACAGTTCAGCTTGCAGAGCCAAACATCTTCCCCCACCATCAACGTGGCAGTGCTGCTGCTTTGGCATTTGTACATTTGAAGCACTCAGGAGCTCCCCCTTGAACCGTTTCAGCTAAAATTCCCCTTTCTCCACTCTTGCCTCGTACAGTCTCTCAGATCGTTTCCTGCGGTAAACATCATCTACAGAAAAAGATGTTTTTTATTAGTTTCCCCAGTGCAGGATGGTGTTAAACACATGAATCCTGTCATCTCTTTTTAAACTTTTCAATCCAAACTTCTCTTGCAGATGCTAACTGACAGGCAACTGGAAATTCAAGCCAAGAGAAATCCTTATTACCACTTAAAATAGCTCATGTTCTCTCTCCCATACAGGCTAAAGTTCTTCCCATCAGTCCCAATGAAATGTTTTTCTAGGAAAAGTAAGTTTCCAGTGCGATATAGTAATTTCTTGTCTACTTTCCCATGAGGGTAATTAAAATTACAAATGCCCTAACTAGCTGAAGGGAAATTAAATTATAGGCATGAAATCAATGCCTGAGGGCTTCCACCCTAGTTTAAGTATTTTAGTCTTTTTTATATAAACAAAACACAGGAATATTCCCACCTCCATAGTCTTCCCAGCCCTGCTCCCTCACAATATACAGTTGAGCTGATCCTTTCAGTGAAGTACACAAAAATTTCTAGCAGGGTTTATTAAAGGGAACAATGACACTTTAGAAATAAGTGCTTTAACTTATAGAAACTAAATACCATTAGCCAAGTTCTCATTAGCCATTTACATACTTATTTTTTTAGTTGTAAAAGTCACGTTTCAGATGACCCTACATCTATGCTTAAATGCTGGCAAACCTCGAGTATTTTTCAGTGTAAAAAATCATCACAGAATCACAGAATGGCTTGGGTTGAAAGGGACCTTAAAGATCACATGGCAGGGACACTTTCTGCTGGACCAGTTTTCTCTAAGTCCCGTCCAGCCTGGCCTTGAATGCTTCTAGGGATGGGGCAGCCACAGCTTCTCTGGGCAACCTGTGCCAGGGGCCTCACCACCCTCACAGGAAAGAGTTTTTTCCTAATACCCAATCTAAATGTACCCTCTTTCAGCTAAAATTTTATTCAGTACTCTAAACTCTTTTTTTGTTGTTGTTGTTTGTATCTGCCCAGTGTTTCTGCTGGGGAGGCAGAGCCCGAAGTGCCTCATCCTGCCCGAACAGGAGCAGTGTCTGACCGCAGGCCGGAGCCCTGCAGGTGAGGACCGGAGGGGCCGGGCCGGGCCCCGCGAACCCCGCGTCGTTGTTACGGGGATCCCCGGCCGCGGGGGCGGCGGGGACTCCGCACTCACAGAAGGTCTCTTTGCCGATGCGGACGTTGATCATGAACCACTCCATGGCTCCGCCGAGCACGAAGAAGAAGGGCAGGAACCTGTAAAAGCCAAAGCGCCGCTCCCCGGGCACCAGCGTCAAAAGGCGCTTCACCCTATTGCTGACGAGCATGGCCGGGAGGTACCGGTCCCTTCGCCCTTCCCGGGTGGAGGAGAGAACAGAGAGGGGCGCGTGAGAGGCGGAGCGGGACGTGCGGTAGTCACACTGTGACCGCAGCCGGTGGCGGCGAGGAGCGGCCCCAGCCCGGGCCGGGCCCCGGCCGAGCCCCCGCGGCCATGGCGGCCCCTCGGCCCCGCCGCCCCCTCC
>VYXC01009416.1:1452169-1469582 GCA_013397175.1 Platysteira castanea | reverse complement strand
TGCCGGCACAAAGCCACCGGGGACTGTGGGCACGGTGGGCACGGTGGGCACGGGCAGCCCCGGGAGCAGCACCCGGCGGCCCCCGGCAGAGTCGGCGGCCAGCCCGTCCCAGCCGAGGGCGCTGACACCAAAACCTACCTGTGGGCCAGGTACCACGAGATGAAGAAGCTGGTCTACGGTAAGGGGGCTGCCACGTCCCGCCGGGGCCGGCCTTTCCATTCCTTTTTTCCTTCTCCTTTCTCCTCTTTGCATCTCGGTGCCTTTCCCCGCCCCGCAGCCCCGGGGATGTGCCCGGGCTGTGCAGCTGCCGGCTTCGGAGCCTTTCTCCCCGGCGATGCCATCCACATCTTCCATCGCCCGCGGCTCTCTGGGATGGTTTAATTTCACTGAAATCTGGTCTTGGTCTTTCTCTCCCCATCCTGGGCTTCCTTCTGTGCAGATTTCCTGGCTGGTCCCAGCGTTTCAGGACATGCAGGCTGTATGGGACTTTTCATAACTAGCCTCCTTGCCGTGGGCATTGTCATGGCAAGTGGTTTAAAAGAAGGGCTGGCTGCCTTTTTCTCCGGTTTGCCGTTGGCAGCCATAAGGAATCACGGTTGGACTAGGACAAATAGATGGGGATGCGGAGTGAAGGGGTGACGAGTCCAAGTCGCCACTGGCACAAGGGTGAGCCTGGAGAAGACTGATGCTGTAGCTCCTAGGATGTGTGCTGGTCCTGAGCTCAGTTTGTGTTCCACATGTAACACACCTTTTGCTCATGAGTGTGTACGTGCTTTTGCTTCTCTGACCAAAAAGTTACCTGACTCTGTCGGGTACTTTGAAATCCTGCCAAGTGAGGAGAAAACTCAGACTGCTTGCCAAAGCTGTGTGTAAAACAGAATTGTGGTCTTTTTGGCAGCAGCAGACCTCCACTGTATTAAACTCATAAAAATAGCTTTAATAACATGAGGACAGGGAACTTTTTCCTGTTGGTTTCTTGATTCTTGGGATGCTGAAGGTAAACACTATAGAGAGCTCGGAAGTGTGAGTTTGTGCCAGCTGTTAAAGAACTCTGTTAGCTTTTGTTTACCTAAGGGCTTGGATAAGGATGGCAGCCAGCCGTAGGCATCTGGAAGAACCTTCTCCCTGTTCTGAGATCGGCAAGGTCTGTCATTCCTTCCTCCCCCACCTTCCAGTATACTGGATTTGACATAAAATCTCGAGTCCTTCATGATGCACAAATGTAAAAGAATCGTCTGCTGATCCATTAGGTGCTCAGCCTGCTGCATTCCAGGATGAGAGGTCCTTTCCCAGTGCCACTGAAGGCAGTGCAGGGTGCTGGCAGAGGACTGGAGCTTCATTAATACCCTCCAAGACTGAGATGTGGTTTTAGCCCCATTGCTTGAAAGAAATTCCAACTTGCAATGCTCATATTGCTGTTTGGACCTTGATATCCTCAAAGGCATTTTTTTCTTTTCCTTAATGGGATCAAAACCATAAATGCAGATGTGTGTTAATAGGCTGTGTCATGGTCTCTTGGCAAAGTGCTTGGTTTGCTACGTGATAGACTGTGAAGTTTGTGTTCACATAACTCTGTTGGGATGCAAGAGATACAGTTATTAATTAGGGTGGAGAAGTAATCAGCAGGAGTAAATGCAAAATGAAGTTGGGTGAAGTAGACTAAGTGTTTCAGAGCAGTTGTTGTCTTCACAAACCTCCGGGTAGCCATCAGATATGTTGAATAAGGCCCTCATTTGTTTAAGGAATAGCTCCTCAAACTAAAATTTCAAGACTGTGCTGTTATTCAAGCTTTGTCAGGAAGAGACAGAGTTGGTCCAAGTTGGTTTTAATTGTTGCTTTGATGACTAAACAATTGTGCAAAATGTGGCATCAGTCTGTTCCTTCGTGCTTGATTTCTAACTGATGTGAAGGTGAATGTCTGTGCTTGGCTTCTCAGTACTCCCCAGCACTGAGTTTTGGCAGACTCCTCTGCTGCCACCTTCTCCTTCTCCTTCCCGCTCTGAAACGCCACCTTTGTGCAGTCCTTTGTCCTGTGTTGTTGGTTACTGCCATTGGTGTGGAGAGAGGTCTCTGCCAGGAGGATTTATTGTGTATTTTCAGACCAGCCCTTGCTCAGGACCGGATCCACGGAGCACTGTCACATTTTCTCATGGTAAATGCTGACTGAGCTGGACAGGGCAGGATGTGCAGGATGTGCTTCTGTGCAGTAAAGCTCAGTGGTGGTGCAGGTTTGGTGGCCACAGCACAGGCACCAGAAGTTCTCAACTCTGTATAAACACATCTGTGCTCTGCCAGGCTTCCGTGGGGTGATACAAATGACAGCACAACATAGCTGAGTCCTGTGAAGTAAAATCTCCTCTCAGTGTTGACTCAAGAGAAACCATTCTCTTCATTATCCCCCCTGCCTGTTGCAACAATGACTCTTAGCACCAAATTTCGTTACCTGTGAAAATTTAAGGCACTTTACTGTGGTTTTTTTTCCTCTGGCAAAAGGAGAACTACATTCACATTAGTCAGAGGGATGGAGTTGAGCAAGACTTGCTGTTTTCTTGATCTGATAAGTGTCAAGGAAGGCTGATAAGCTCTCTCAGTAAGCTTTGAAGTCTTGCACTCTAGGAAACATCCAATCCTGAAATAAGGGGACTGCCAAGCCAGTGAGGCTTTGGCTGTGAGCAAGTGTTAGTTTTTCCCTAGGTGTTCTAAATCTGTTGACAGTGGCTACATTAACTCAGCTTTCCTAGGGAACCTTTACAATATCTGCAAACTTCTTGCCTCTGAATGACAAGCTCGAGCATGGTTAAATGTGAGAATAGCCAGAACTGGAAGAGTGACCATTTATGTAAACATCCCAGTTCTGCTTTCTTGGATATAACCCATTTTTTTCTTGTGAAGAACTCTTACAGCATTTCTCTAGTGCATTTTGTATATTTTAAAAATGTAATTTTGGAATGAAATTATATTTTCTAATATTGCTGTTGGTTAATGTAGATTTCATTGGCAGGAAATCCCAAAATACTTGGGCGTAACGGCATAAATTTAAGGTCTTTTAACTTGGTTCCTCTGAAATTAAATGGTCCTTGGATAATATTTTTCCCTTCCTACCCTATTGGTAGAAGCATCTACTTTGGCTGATGGGAGTGCTTTGCAGGAAATGGCACAAAACAACACTTCAAAAGGATAAAGGGGTACTCGGAAGGGAGGAAAACTGGCAGTTTGTCTTTAGAGAGCAACTCAGTGTGAACAAGGGAAACTTTTTGATTCATTAAGAACACGGAGGATGATGGCCATCTGCTTCTCTGTATCCTTCTTTTCCCTGCTTGTCTTACAAAGAAATTAGTACAGATGTCTGCTGCGTTGGACTTCTGGGAGTACAAAGGGTGTGAGAGATGGGAGTGAGTTGCCTTGTTGATGTATTATTCTTCACTAACACGCTGGATCTGAGGCTGAGAGAACAGGAGCATTTCTGCAGGATGCTGCTGGCGCCCCGGGAGCTCAGAAAACCAGGAGACGTGCTTGGCACCTCCTGCCCAGAGCGTTTTTCACATCAGAAGGGGCCAGATGGTGTCTCTAGTGGTTGCTCAAAGTTAATTACCTGCTTTTGTTTCATCTCTGCTCTGCTGTTGGGGATTGAGGGTTATTGCTTTCTAACAGTGTGGGTTGTTGCCTGGGAAGAGACACCTGTGCTCTTATGGAGACACCCTGATTTAAGCAAGTGTCCAGGTTCTCACAGTGGTAACATGAAGATGTGTGTTTACTTTGCATTTACACCCAGGTGTAAAAGATGCACGAGATCAAACCCACTTTCTTGTGGTCTGCCTTTGCTGCTGAATTTCATCATGTGCCGTGGACATGCAGACACTTCCCTAAAAACCGTCGGAGTTGCAAACCGGAGCAAATTCTGCCAGCAGGCAGATTCCTGGGGCTGCATCCAGTGCAAGAGCGGCTTTTTCCACACCGTCCTCAGACATACTCACGCTGCTTCTGCCTTAGATCAGACTTCCTGGGTGAAGTGCTGAGTAGGCAGTGACTAACCGTGGTATTGTCTGCCTTTCTAGTTAGCACTCAGATGGAAAGAGTAGTTGGGATTATTATTCTTTTTTAATAATCAAAACTGGTCTTCATTTTGTTTTGTGCGGTTGTTTTCTTTAATTTATCATATCTGTCCAGCAATCTGTTATGGTGTCTTGGCAGAGGAAAAGCAGAAGCTATCGTTCTTGAAAAATGGCATCTTCATGAGCTTGTGGTGGGTGTCTGTTTGTTTTGATTTGACAATTGCCAGGAAATCTGAGACAAAGATCCCTGGCAGATTACGTGCGGAACGTCAGCAGCGCCGGAGCCTGCAGCCCAGGACTTGATTAAGCATTTAGGATTGGTAACCACCCAGGAGGTTATCTTTGAAAAACAAACAAACAAACAAAACACCACGGAAAAAGCAAACCAAACCCAAAACCAAACACCACTAAACCAAGCTTCTTGAAACCTGGCTCAGTAACCCTGAGGCATGTTTGGGCTCTTGCTTTGAAACTGATTTTTCGTATGCTCTCAGGTTGTGTGTTTTCTCTGCCGTAGTTAGAACCTGCATGGAGACTGCATGAGTTTAAGGAGGAGATGGAGATCTGCAGCTCTTTCGAGGAGGGTGCTGCAAAAGGACATTTACACTGAGACAAACGTGCATCAGGAATCTCTAGACAACCTCAGAGCTTTCCCCCTTCCCACAAGAACAGTGACTTTGAAATCACTGTAAATTAAAGATGTAGGATGATGGGGTGGACAGAGCAAGCCGCGAGTTGTGAGTGATGTGTAGCAGGAAACACTGCAAGGAGATGTGTGGTGCTTGGGGAAGGGTACATAGGGAACACGTTGTGTGTGAGGCAATGGGTGTAAATCATTTTGGCTGGTGTGTGCACCCTTTGACAGCCCTTATGAGGTAAGAGAGAACATGCTATGTGGGTGGGGAAAAATGACCTGGGTAAGAGGCTGCCAGAGGACAGCAGAGAGGCTCTGTACACCTGAGGCTGGCAGGGAGGAGCATTGCTTCACTCAGTGGGTCTAAATGTACTTCATAAATCGTGCTGTGGCACAGTAACTGCTTATGCTTCTGATCACAGAGAGGACTTGCTTGGTGACGCTCAGACTGCCCTCTCCTTGATACAAAATCCTATTGCTGCCTTAGTTTTTCCTGATGGTATTTTTGCAAAAATTGTGGCTGGCATGTGTGGTTGAATCTAGAAGATTCTCTAGTCTTCTGTGAAAAGAGAGGTGGGGTTCAGGCAATGGTATTTTGTGATGCTCTCAGCCTACCAAAATGTGTTGTCCTGAATCTGTTAGCGAAAGGGGAATGTTGGAAGAGCTTGAGCTTTCTGTAGGGACACTGTAGCAGCAAGTTGGATGCATTTGTCATAAGAAGAAAAAAGGGCTTTCATAGAAGAGGAAAGCCCTGCACATTCCCCCTGAGATGTGATTAAGGTTGTGTCATCATTTTCCTCGTGAGGAAGGAAAATAACACCCAGCAAATCCCAGTGTAAGCTTAGAAAAAGGTCTTTCCACAAATTGACTGGAGGTGAGGACAGGAAGTGGAGCTCTGTTTGTTTACGGTGCAAAAAGCATTTATGATGAAAGGATGAAAGTTGTGATCATCTGAATCCTATTTACATTTCCCATCTTTTAAAATCTCAGTGAAAAGTACTTGGATTGCATCCGCTCTCCTAAGCCTCTTCCAGGAACTTTGCCACCAGCAGAGCACTGACAGAGAGCTTTGTTCCTGATGTGTAGCCAGTAAGTCGGCCCTCCTGTCTTAATATACTACTTTATTTTCTAGTGATTCCTCTCCACATGGTCTGGTGAATTGCATTTGAAAGCAAAATAGAGGTCAGTTAGGAGAAAAGAATGGATAAGTTTTGTAACACAGTGAATGTTTTTCCCCCTGAGAAATAAACTTTTTGAAATATTTGAATCTATTTCTTTGGTTACCTCTCTGAATTAGTGCTCACAAATGTATGGAAGACTTTTGCCTAAATTCTGGTGTAATTCCAGACAAAATTTTTATTGGGAAGGGCTGGTATCTCTTTCTAATAATGTATTTTTTGTCCTAGACACAAATGGAACTTGGTTTCATAGCAAAGAAGCACTAAAGAACCAGGACAGGGCTCTTGCTAAAAGCCAAAAGTTAAGGTAGGAAGAGAAAAAATCCTACCCACTGATGCTGAGTAGGATCTGGAAAATGCCTGCACTTTTTCTGTCATTCAAAGAGAAAATTACCCATCTGCATGGAGGGAGGAAATGTCTCCTTCCCCTCTGTCCCCCAGAGTGGTTGTGACCAGGCAACCTACTACAAGGAACTATTTTTATTGCTCTTTCTTGCAAGGGACAGTTCTCATGGAATGAGAAGCCTGTGGGAAGATCTGTTCCTGCCTCTGCCATTGCAGTGGAGTGAAAGCTCTCCTCTCTGGACTAGCTCTGGAAGGGATATATATACAGGTAGTTTAGCTGCTTGGCCACTTCAAGCCTATTTTCTCAGTGGTCTGGGGAGCAAAGTGTTATTCCCAAGCATCTTGAACAGTAACTCTGCTTTGCAGTGACAAACCACATGCAAACCACTGAGCTGTTTCCACAGCTGTTTATCAGAGAAAAGCAGATAACTTGTTGCTATCAGCATTGCATGCTCCAGGAGCATAACTTAGTGTGGGGTATTTTTTACGTGTTGGTGTTTGTACAAAACCTTGTTTTATCCTGCCCATTAATACAAAAATTTAAAAGTCCTAATGGTACTTGCAGGATCTCTCTGTGAAGTCTGGTTGCCTGTGTGAGAAACAAAAAATGGCAGAAGACAAACCTCAAAATTTCTGATTTGGGGTAATCTAAACTTTTCCAAGAGGAGAGTTAGCCTGTTTCTTGTGTGAGTTCTAAGTGAGGGGTGTGTGTTTTTCTGGTGATTTATCACAGCTACCTTTCACACTGAAGCCTGCAGAAACTGCAGCTGCTCTGAGATAGAAATTTGACACTTCAAAACCTCGGGTCTGCTTTGCTTCATGTAGGCCAGAGACCAGGGGACATTGTTTTGCAGCTTCCTGACACAAAAGGTCAGTCTTACTGTGCAGATGGACAGAGAGCATTATCTCCAGGTGCAGCCAGAGCTTTGCCAGAGGTTTCTCAGTGTGTTGTTTCACGGGGAGAATATTAGAGTGAATTAACGGCAGCAGCCTTTGACAGCAGCTCTGTGCTCCTTTTTTGCTGCTGTGTGGCATTTCCACACAGCTGTGTGGCTGTCAGGTCCAGAAGAAAAAGTCTAAACTTCAGTGATCCTCTCAGTTTCTCTAACCTCTCCCCTTTCTGTTCTCTTTAGATCTCCTTCCACCAGGAGTCTGCAATCTCCTCAACCCCGCCGCCATCTACGCTAACAATGAGATCAGCCTGGGAGATGTGGAGATCTATGGCTTTGACTACGATTACACATTAGCACAGTATTCTAATTTACTACACTCCATGATTTTCAACACTGCCAGAGACATCCTAATAGAACAATTCAAGGTAATGAGGTGCTAAGAATTTCCACTCAATTAAGCTTGCTGCTGTTTTTGCAACGCCCCTGACATGCTTGTGCAGGCACTGTGCACGCATGTCAATTACTTGATTTATTGAGATAAATTTAATGTTTCACAATCTTTGATTGCAGAATTAATTTCCTTTGAGATAATTTTCCGTGATGTACATTCCTGAAGTTTTATAAATGTGGAGTGGGAGCCTTAGTCTAGAAGAGCTCTGGTCAGTTGTACTTAACTGTGGAAATAATGCCTACAGAACCGCTGGTTGGAGGTGCACGTGGTGGATAAACATAAACCATGGGCCAGCACTGAAGCTGTGCAGGACTTGATATGTGCCGGTCGATGGGGTGATGCCCTAGAACATGTCCCAGAACAGACACCCTGTTTGCAATGGGTGACTGCTCTATGCATTTTTTCTCATTGTCTCTTTCTGTTTAGAGAGGCTAAAATGCCAAATATATGATTTGAGTGGAGCTTACGAGAAGTGTCCTCACTGCCTCAGTGAATCTGATGCTTTTTCACTACTGTCCCTTACATGAGAAAAACTAGTTTTGGCTATCTTGATCCTTTGTCTTACTCCATTCATCCAGTTTCTTTGTTGAAAGGGCAAAATTAGGTAGCACTAAATGAGCTCAACAGGTGAAGTGATTTTGTTGATTATCCAGTGCTTATGCTCTGATGATGTCACTATTTGTCTTCCCAGTATCCAGAAGGGCTTGGGAAGTATGACTACATTCCAGGGTTTGCCATACGTGGACTTCACTATGATGTACAAAAGGTAAGCTGTACAAAGTTCACTCTCCTGGGCTCTGTCTTCTACTGTTATGTTTTTAGTGGAAATACTTTATGTCATTGCTTGCAATAACATCTGTCACCAAATTATCAGTCAGTCTGTGTGGCTGTGCTTTTCACTGCTTGGGTTCTTCCCCAAGATGTCTATTGTGCCAGCCTGGCCTCTAGCAGAACGGGACATTCTAGCAAAGGCCTCTGGTAAACAGCCTTGCCAGTTTAAAAGTCAGTTCATTCCACAGGCTAATTAATAGAAAACTGAGCTTGTTTGTGTGATCATTTCTGTCTTTCAGGAAATTTAAACAACAAAACTCAATCCTGCATCTACAAGTACTTGCCAGGAGCAGAGGCATAATGTCTTCCTCTAATAATAGAAATGACTTGTCAGGAGAATGCTTTAGGAAGCCTTCCCCACCCCCCACCCTGAATAATAGGACTGCCTGGAATAAGATCCAAGCTACTTGAGATGCATGCTTCTTAGGAGCACGGGCAAGCAGAGTGCAGGCATTAGCTTTAACCCTTTTCAGTGCTTTGGACCGATTCCCTGAAAGCCTGATGCCCAGTGATGTCATGCTGGCTGCTGCAGCCAGGCAGTCCGGTGGGAGCACAGCGGAGAAAGTTGCTTCACCATAGTAGCTTTTCCTTACGCTGAGTTTGAGCAAATTCAGGGAAGCAGGCAATGCAGGCTGGAATGAATGTGCTGTTCTCCAGCAGGTGGGAAAAAAGAGAATGAAGGAAAAAACTACAGAGATTTTCTGTCTTTTGTCCTAACTGTGGTGACAGCATGGCAGCAGACTGCTCATGCCTCTTGCCTCACAAAGCAAGAAGTAGATCTGTGGGAAACTGAACGTTCTTTCTCTGTTTAAATCTTTGGCTGGTATATCTGAGAAACACAGGCGAGTGGCCTCGCCAAGCAAAGCACCCTTTGAGTGAGTAGAAAGTAGAGAACTCTCTCAGGATCAGAGTTTGCAAAACACACAGAAATCTGGGTTGTGCCTGTCTAAGTAAAACTTTCAGCATATTTGCCTGTGCTCCTCACAGATTACTGGGAGGTCTGCCCACAGTGTAACAAGATCCACTGATATGGTATCCTGATGAAAGAGGTTCAGTGCTGTGTTCCTTGTGCAAGCTGTGGAGTGATGTGGGATTAGTGTGAGGCTGCTTTCCATGCCCAAGGACTTGTGTTACAGCTTCAGAATGATGGATGGAGGAGAAGGGATGACTCATGATTAGGGGAGTCTGATAGTAAAAATGCAAAGAAAGCTCTGATGTTACCAGCCTGGTGTGCTCCTGAACATCTTTCCTTCAATGTCAACTGGGGAGGGGAGAGCTCTTGTGTGAGGAAAATGACTGGGTGCAGCTGTGCTCTAAACTAAATCTTGCCCACTTAGTTCTGCTTAAGATGAATGTGGGGAGAAATAGGTCTCTTGTGCACACAGAGCTCCTTTGGAATGTGTGTTTTCTTGGAAGGGAGATAAGAATAGACTGTCTTGAGTCACAGAAACATTGTTGTCCCTGTTTTTCAACTGCATCCCTGTCTACAAACTGGGGTGTAACAGCCTTTGGCTCATAGAAAGATGGTTTTTTGCCAGAGAGGCCAATAAAAAGTCACAGTATGAATAAGTGTGTCTAAAAGTAGCTGGATAATAAGTGCTGCCTAAAGTACATAGATGTACGATGTTCCTACTGAACTTTATTTTCTGAATGTCATTTGTGTGGAACTTTAATAAGGCTTCAGTGTAAAATTTTAACAGTAACCCAATTCTAACAGTAAATATCTATCCCTTATCACAGAGTCTTCTCATGAAGATCGATGCTTTCCATTATGTCCAGCTGGGGACGGCATATAGGTCTGTCAGCTCTGAAAATCATTTTCTACATGCTCATATATGCAAAGGTGGATTTCTGCATCTGAGTGTATGTTCATGGCATATGTTGTTCTGCTTCTTTCCTGAGCAGAGCACAGTCTTGTCTGGCTCGTCCTGTTTGCTCTTGCTTCAAATGCTTACTTGGCATAAAATTGCAGGGAGTTATTTTTTTCTCAAGCATTTCAAGCCAAGTGTGGGTGGGAAGACCTGGAGCTTTTTGTAATGGTTAATAGCACATCTGGTCACGTACACTGCGTGGTGTCTGAGCTGCAGCTACAGCGTGGCTGGGTTAACACCTGAGAGCAAACAGAGCCACTAGGAAAGGGCTCCTCTGTATGTGGTTCACACATAGGCCTGTCTTGTCCAGGCAGAAATGTTCCCCAGCAGTGCTCTGCTGTGCCTTGGAGAGTGGTCAGGGTGTCCAAATTACATCTTCAAGCAACACAGACATGCCAATAAAGTAATAATGCATCAGAATCTGGGTTCACTTTGAGATCTAGGTTGTCCTATTTTTCCTTTAGTTCTCCAAGAAGAGCTGGGTGTGCTTTGGAATAAGTGGCTGAAACAGTGCAGAGCAAATTTTTCTCCAAAGAGCTGTGAGACTGAAGACTGAAAACACCTTGCCTCAAAGAGGAGTGGGGTTGGTGTGTAAGAAGTAGTCGTTTATAGATCTCAGCAGCAAACTCCTGTAAATCCTATGTTGTATTTCCTGAGTATGGAAGCCAGTGTGGGTTTTTTCTTTGATCTCTGCCCTTTTGCTGTTAAGCTTCAGTTACAGTAAACACTCCAAGAATATTAAGAAGGGAGTTTCATAATCAGAGAGAATTGGCTTCTTTAAGTGCCAGCTTGGGGGGTGAGGGGAGCAGGGGGTTTGTACTGCCCCATATTTTACTTCAGCTTCATAAAGAGATTTTTAGTGAAAACACATTTAAATTTTTTTTCCCTAGTGTCCTTTTGTAACTCTCTTTTTGGAGTGTCCTGAACTGTCCTTTGCTTTTAAGCACAACTGAGGCAATGCTTAACTTCTTAGATGCTGTATCATAACTGAGTAGAAAAGGAGAAAGGGAAAGTTGCTGACTGCCTGAGCAAAGAGTCATCAAAATTGTGCAAGAGGCAAAACCTGCAGCAGTCAGATAACCTGATGTTATGAACTGCACAGCTCAGCCATACCCCTGGTTTTGGTGTTTTGGGGAAAAACAGCCTTCTCTGTTGAATGGTCTTAGTCAAGATCTTGTTCTGTTTAGGAAAACTGAATAAGAAGAAAACCCCATTTTCACAAAGCCCTTTTCCTACACCTTTTCATTAAAGGTGGTGTACCTCATGGGAGCAACATCTCCAAACCAAGTCAGTTACCCAGTGCTGCCCAAGTCAGGTCGTAGGTCTGATTTGGTGGGGCAGTCCTGTCAGCAGATTGACAGCAGACAGAGAGAAGCCTCTGGCTGGACTCTGCTGGAATGTGGATAAAGCCCCTCAATTAACTTGTAGGAGCAAACGAGGTATCTGAAGAATGTCTTGGGAAAGATTTTATGTGAATCTTTAGAGCTGTTAGGCTCTCTGCCTGTCTCTTTTGGGCAAGAGGAATTTGTGAGATTTAAAAAAGAGCTTGTTTGCCCCATCCTGTTTTTCTCTACTGTTTGAAGCACTGTGCAGACTGGTAGTTATTGACAAACTGTGTTGTTTTGTGTCTAGAGGGCTCAAACCGGTGCCTGATGAAGAGGTGATCGAACTCTACGGTGGTACACAGCACATCCCCCTGTACCAGATGAGTGACTTCTATGGCAAGGTATTGTAAGCCCTTGGCTGCTGGGATGCAGCAGCAGCTCTTTGAACAGCTTGGAAAACAGAGGGAATTGTATGCGCATGTAAATGACTGCAGCCTCCCTTGGAAAGGCTCGGTCCCTAGTGAGCTGCAGTGTGTGTTTTTGTTCTAGTGGGAATATGCCCCAGAGGTTATTTAGCAGTTTAGCATCTGAAAGACATCTGCAAAGCATTTCTAAATACCAGGGCTGTTGGCCTAGAGCTGAATGGCTTTGAAGACTGATAGGGAGATGTTCCCTGCTTGTTCCTTGGCCAAATCTGGCTCCCAAGCTACCGGGGCAGCCTGCAGTGCTCGTGTTTGCAGTGAGCTGTTCGGGAGGGGGTCTCTGTGTGTCGCAGTAGGGTGTTTGCAATGCCTTTCTCTCTTTGGTTTTGGGTAGGGTTTTTTTTCCCCTCATGTAAAAGGATACCCCTCTACACTCCTTCAGAACTGCTCAGGGGGTATTATTCCTAGGGTTGTTGTCCATGAGTGTAGGGGGTAGTAAAGTACTGACATTTTGGAGCTGTAAAAATCCTTTGGTTGCCTGAACTAGAGGAAGTTAGGAGAGATTTTTCTTCCTTGAGTGTCTCATGTGGTGCAGTGGCCAAGCGGGACAGTTCACATCCCTTCTCCCAGAACTGCTTTGTTTCTTGCCTTAGTTCCGGTGCCTTAGGGGAAGCTGAAGGAGAAGGGCACATTTCCTCTGCTAATACCCCTGTGAGTCTGCTGTGTGAAGTCTCCAGTAAGGTCACTTCTTGATTTTTCTCTTTTTCTCTTAGGAACAATTAATCTGAGTGGTTGCTTTCTGGATAAGTATATACTCTGTTTATAGCTCAGTGATGTTTCCAGCTTTGAAATAGGACATTTCTGTTTAGAATCTGATATCTGTCTGTAAACTGCCCTCGATTAGCCTGTGCATCTCTCCTCACTCCTGCCAAACTAGAGATGATTTCACCTTTCTTGTAAAATAATTGCAAACATGAAACCTGCTTCAAGTTGTGGTCTTCTGTAGGACCAGGTGCTCATGCTGAGGTGCTTTGTACAGACCAGATGCTTTCTTCTTTCCTGTAGTTGGTATTGAAAAATTTGATAAAACATCTGGCTACAGAAGTAGAGATAGCAGCTTAGGCTTTGTGAAGAGGTGAATCTCCTCTCCTAGTAATGTAACAGACTCCATGAACTTATAGGTGGATCCCAAAGAGAACAAAAGTATTTACAACTAATGGCATTTGCATTCAGCAATGTCTGCTCAACCTGTGCCACTAAGTGGGACGCATTTTCCCACATTAGTGAGAAAGATCAAAGATGGGTTAAGATGACTGCTGGTGTGAGCAAGTGCAGTGAACTGGTGAGGAGTGAGCCTTTAATAGTTTCTCTTAATTTGTTCTCCTTAGTCTGCCATGCTGATGTTGCTGCATAGGCAACAGGAAGGTTGCTAACAGGCAACAAGAGAAGTGGGACTGATATGGCTGAAGTGTGTAAATACTCCCCCTTAATGGTTTTCCTGATTCTCTGTTAGCAGGAGTGTGTGGACAGCTGCCAGCATCCCAACACCTGCAGTAGGTGGGCACAGATCTTGCCCAGGGTTAGACACTGCAGCTGGTGTGGCTTTACACGTGATGGCCTGTAATGAAGGTGGAGAACTCATGGCTGTTGTAGAAAAAGCAGATGTAACATTCTGAAAGTGCAGTCTAATTTTCATTATTGCTCCTGTCACTATGTCTGCTATTCAAGGAATTCAAGGCTACTGAAGGGAATTGGGAGTGGTTGGATTTGCCTTCTAGGAAAATGACACAAGGCACAAAAGTGAAATCAGAGCTGACAAGGTAAATCTTTGCTGTTAACACTGAACATTTACCTGTCTCCTCTGTACTTAAGGTATTGAAAGGTAGGACAGGTCATTGCTCTGCTGTGCTCTGCTAAATCCCACACCTAGTTATTTCAGTAGGAACTGCCTGTCTTTGTCCTTCTCGCTTCTTTCCCAGAATCTCTGAACAGGAAAAAAAAAAGGTGAAGGCTGTTTTCAGGAACTTTTGGTTTTGCTATGGGAGAAATATTCCCTTAGCAGCCAGACATCAAAATGGACAGAAGTGTTGGAAGGATTCAGTGAGTATCCCTAAGCAGCACCACCGTGTGTGGTATGTGGCCCTTTTGTGCTGTCTTCTGCTGCAGGTGAAATTGTCCTGTGCTGGGTGGATGGAAGTTGTATAACCCTCAGCACAGCAGCATAGCTCTTGATTGCAGCATTTTTTGGTAAAACACCTCAGGCAAAATGCTGTTTGTTGTTCCTTTGCCCTTTTGACCCCAATTTGTATTGCCCCAGGTAATTGCCTTTCGATAGGGCTGCAGAGGGCTGGTCTTGTGCCACCTTTACCCAGCCAGACTGAACGGGAGATGTTCTCTTGTTACATCCTGGCGCGACAGGGCCACACGTTTTTCATTAGGCAGCAGGGGCTCTGTCAGCTTCCACCATCTGCACCTCCTGTGGTTTTCTGGATGCTGCTTCCATGTCTGTCTTTCACACAGCTCTAATAAATGCTTTCTAAAGTGGGCCAGTATTATCCTACAGCATTGGAACTTTGCAGCTGTCAGTCTTGGACTGCTCAAAGCTCATGCACAGGCAGGATGGAACTGGATTGCCAGGGCACTGCTGGTGAACAGGTTCATGGGGAGGTCTGTGTGCTTCCCAAATTGCTTTCTATATATGGGGCCTTAGTAACTGTCCTCATGTCTGGTCTGGAAATTTGTCGATGGAAGATGAAAAAATTGATCCCAGCTTCACCTTGCAAGTGAGATGCACTGCAGTCCTCTGCACGGGTGGTACATGCAGAATAAACAAAGTTAATTTTACTAGAAGGCCTCTCTGGGGCCAAAGTTGGCTCTTGGCCTGCTGATAGGTTTGTGATTGATGTTTGTGAGACCTGCAACTTTGCCTAATGCAAACGGAGTTATTCCTTGCTCAGGATTTAATTGTCCATTCCCACTTGACTGCTGGATGGGCTGGAGTTCCTTTTCCTCTGCGTTTTCTGTAGTGACAGACAGGCATTGACAAACGGCTTGTTGAAGTGATTCTTACACTGCCTTGTGAAACCTCACTGGAATTTGGTTTGAGCAGCCTTGGTGCCCTGTGTCACAGCCTGGTTCAGATGAGCAATGTAGCATCTTCAGCAAGGCCTTTGTCTGCTGCTATAGCAGAGCATTGTCTATTGGCACCTGTAGTAATGCCAAGAGTCCAGGTGGGAAGCAGAGGTTGAAATAAAATTGTCTGGGACTGACTCCCTGCTTCCTCCATCTTCACTCTGTGGTATTAATGATGCTGGGTTTGCTTAATGATTTATGTGAAGGAGACACCTCTCTCTCTTCAAGGTTAGTGTTTTGGTCGAGAAGAGAGGCTACTGGCTGAGTGGCTGGGACTTTCCACACTAGTGTTTTTGTTAGCATGGAATATATTCCAGATGATGCTGGGTGATATGAGTTTGTTTGTTGCCTTCACTATTTTTTTTTCCAGTATTTTTGGTTTAATGTCTCCCTTTTGTTTTTTGCTTTCCAGGGGCCATCACTTAAGCAGTTTATGGACATTTTTTCTCTTCCTGAAATGACACTGCTCTCTTCAGTCATTGATTACTTCATCACTCACGGCATTGAGTTTGACCAGGTGCATCTCTACAAGGACATATCTGTAAGTGAAATGTCAACTGCCCCACAGCTCACACCACATCAGCGCTGTGAGCTCTGCAGCACCCAAACCCAAGGGGCTGCCAGTGACCCTGATATGACAGCTCTGTTGTCCCTTTAGATCAAAGCATTACCAGGGAATATTCAAAGCTGTGTTTTCAGAACATGTTTGGGTTCTGTCTGTACTACAGAGCTGGTGTTGCTGGTGTATCTCATGCAGGAGTGCCTAGGCTGCTTAAGCTGAAGGTCCTTCCATGGGAAATATGTCACAAAGCTTGTGTAAATGTTTTCTGATTCTGCAGACTTTTAAACTGTTTTCCTTAGTATCTCATTTTTCAAAGAGCTCTTTTCTGACTGTGTACCAAACAGTTTACTTTATACAGTGATTGTTGTAAAACACCTGTCCTTGCCTGCTCTGAGACTCCTCTACCCTTTGCAGCTGCAGAGTAGTCTGATCCTTTGGGGATGTTTTCCAGTGGGTGGCTGTAGCTTTCATGAGTCATTTACTCCAAGATGTTAAGTGGCACTTGAAAGGGCTGTGTGGGATTATCAGCATTGTTGGGGCTGTTTGACTTCTCAGTTAATGCTGTAGGCAAGACAAAAGTGCTTGAGATTGCTGCTCTGAGTGACTTATGCTGACAGACAACACATTTTCCTTATTGCATTCCTTTTTCCATGGAGAATGGTTTTTGATTTGTACCTTGGGGGAATCTTAGGCTTGCCCACTGGCTGTTCAGTTCTGGGAGGGAAATGGGGCTCCATGGGGAAATGGAGCTCCATGTCTGTGCTGCTGCTTTGTGATAAGGATCCACCTGTCAGCTGAGTGTCCTGACCTTCTGTTACTGCTTGATAGGAACGTGCCAGCCCATTTCCCAAAAGACCTTAACATGTTTTGAGGGTGTTGGATGTTTGTTTTGCTCTTGGGGTGGGGAAAATGAGAAGAGAGGATACAGCTGACTCCTGAGGCCTTTAGTGAAGAGTATCTTCTGAACCTTCTTCTGAGATCAAAATGGGCATATTCCTAATTGAAATCTGAGTGCAGGGGGATGGTTGCCACAGCCGATACATGTCAATACAGGGCAACTGGCATGGTCCAGCCCTCAGGCTCCTGAGTGCTAATCCTGGCTTTGTCTGTTTGGTGGAGAATGTGGTCATCTCTGAGGAGCAACTAAAGTAGGCAAAGAGAGCTATGACGGAAAATTTGTGGCAATGCCTGAAATCTGTATTGAAACTAGAGACCATCATGTGCTCTCAACCAGAAGAGTTCTTGCTTTTTTCCTGTACAACGAGAATAAACAAACATTTTTGCAGAACTTATCCTTTTGCAGTACCCAAGTTCACGTGCAAAGAAATGTTTTGTGAACATGAGCACAGAGATCCTTCTGTGCCTGCAGACAGGTGTCCCAGAGGACTTGCACAGCCCAGCTGTTAGCACAGCACTGGCTTAACCTGACACCCTGCTGTAACTCCTGGTGGTGATGCTGGTGCAGCCTGTGTGTTTGGGAGCAGGTTAAGTGCTACAGGCACTGCACTGAGTCAAAAGACAGACCTTAGGGTATGGGAAAGGCTGAAGCTGACATGTAATTAAAGTAGTCCTGTCATACCAGTTTGGTCACTTCATATTTGAGGGTAAGAATGTTCAGTTTACCCTGCTCCCCTTTGGTGGCATTTTTTTGAGCCCTGTTTGACACCTACCAAGGCCGCGAGATTTTACCTGCAGAAACATTATAGTTTTCATTTTT
>VYXC01009416.1:1441506-1452132 GCA_013397175.1 Platysteira castanea | reverse complement strand
TTTTTTTTGGAGGGCAGGAGTTTAGGGAAAGAACACACTGAAATCTTTCTTCTCTGCAAAGGTAGTTTTGACACAAATCCAAAGTTTTGCTTATTTTTGGTGACAGTGCTGGTTAAGAGAAAGTTGTTTTCTTGTTGGAGTTCCTGGTCTCTGTTCAGAGTCTTTCCAATAAGGCAATGAGATGTGACCTCTGCCTTTTCACCCTTCAAATCCACATAGTGGAAAGAAGCTGCTAAAACTGCAGTTTGAAGTGGTAATGCCTCCACCTTCATCATCCCCACTTAGGCTGTAAATGATGGTTCTCTCCAGCTCTGAAGGACATGATTTTTGGGGTCATGAGGAGCTTTCCCCTGCACTGCCATGAGACCAGGTGACTGTGTGGCAATTGTCACTGTAGTGATTTCAGTGGTGAGAGTGGGACTCAGACTGAAAGGGCAGCTCCTGAAGGGGCACACACAGTGTAGCAGGGATTTAAGGGTCCTGGGGAAAGGCAGCATTTGTTTACTTGTGTAAATTGTCAGGGACGAAAACGGTGCTGTTCAAACAAGCATTTGCATGTGCAAACACTGCAAACTGTGTTGCTGCTCTGGAAATGGTTTTGTGGGTCTGGCATATCTTGCTGGATGGAGACTCGGGCAGAATCTCAGTTGGGTGTGTCCAAAAATGTGTTCTATCTTGGCTTCTGGCCTGGAAAATAGAGGATATTTGAATGCCCTTGACAACATCTGTTTTAACTTGCTTCCCTCCCAGCTGTGGTTTGTGCCACCCTCCTAGTGGGAGCTTCTGCTCTGCCTGTGCACACTGGTCACCCAGGACTAGGAGCTGTGCCCTCCTTAGCTTGTGGGGAGCATCTTGGAATCTCAGATGCTCTCCTCTGCTGCTGTTCACCCCAGCTACACTGCTGTCCTTTGGGTGATGTTTGGCAGAGCTTCCACAGGCACAGGGAGGAAGAAAAACCACCTAGTGTCTGAGGTGGTACAGTTTTGGGACAGGAAATTGTTTTGGAGTGGCACAGTCTTTATTGCCTTGGAACCAGTGGGGTAACGTGCTCATTTCCAAGAGCAGGAAGGAACTTGTGCTTTCACAGATAAGTTTTGAGGTTTTCCCCCTTAGACTGCATCAGCTGAGTCAGCCACCCTGTTCTTCTTTTGGCATCTTGGTGAGCCTTGCTGGGCAAGCTCTGCTGCTTGGCAGTGATGGAGTTTTTGTTCATTCAGCAAGGAGGGGATGTATCGTTGATGCCTTGGTCCTCAGTGGTAGCAGTAGGTTTGCATGCTGGGAAACAGGAATGCCAAGTGTAAAACTGAAACTTTTTTCCCCTACTCTTTTCTTTAGGATGCAATTAGAGATGTTCATGTGAAAGGAGTGATGTACAAATGGATTGAAAAGGATATGGGTGAGTTAAATAGAGCTCTGGTGCCAAATTCACTTGTCACTTCCTCAGTCTTTCTCTTTAGATAGGCTTGATGGGGATGAAGGAGGTCACTGTCATCATGATGGTTCATTGCCTGCCCACCTGAGCTGGATCTATCTCAGACCCTTTGCATCCTTAGTGGTATAGGGGCTAGGTTTGGTTTGGTTTTATAAAAGTGTGGTCATGACTTATGCCAAGGTGTTCTGATTGATGCTGTGTGTTTCATTCTGATACAGAACAATATATTCTGCACGGGGATGAAATCTACGCAGTGCTAAACCGCCTGGTGAACCACAAGAAGAAACTGTTCCTCATCACAAACAGTCCCTTTAGCTTTGTGTGAGTACCATTATTGCTCATCAGTGGGTCACCATGGCACAGCAAGAGCTGTGCAGGGCAATCCCTCCTCTGAGCACCTGGAATTTGTATGGGACAGGATTTTGTGGCAGTAGTCACAAGAGCTCTCTGGGAACTGTTTGTGGTGAATGTTGCACCCACAGCATTGATCTCACTTTTTGAAGAAGTTACAAGGCTGTGGCTGGCCACAGCATTAGAGATTACTCTTTCTATTGCCTCTAGCAGTGTTTGCTGCATCACAGACTTCCCTGGGCTTCCAGTGGTGCAGAAGAAAGTGTGCGACAGCTTAAAACAAAGCACAACATCAATACTTCATGCAATGAGACAGCCTTGGGCGGTTCACAAATCTCTGTTTTCTTCTCTGTTACTGAAATAAGAGTGAATTTAGGGCATACTGTTATAAAGATGCAGTGTTGGGTGAAAAAAGAGTACTGGAGCTGTTAATTTTTCTGTTCCTTTGCCCTTAGGGACAAAGGAATGAAGCACATGGTTGGCAAGAACTGGCGGGACTTATTCGACATGGTCATTGTGCAAGCAGACAAGCCCAACTTCTTCACAGACCGGCGGAAGTACGTGTCCAGGGCAGTCCTGCCTCAGGCTTGGGGCCCCCTCCCTGCAGGGAGCTGCTTCTTTGGCCTGCCAGAAAGCAGTGGTTTGCTGAGCATAGTCTAGCTCCAGGAGGTATTCAGCCTTCCACTGTCCTCTCAGGTACTCTGTGAGGAGGCAAGAACTGACCAGTCTGGGAATAAGTGGATAGAATGTGTAGAGCCAAGCAGAAAACCTGTTTCTAAAACTGGCGTAAGAGCTGGCCATTTCTTGTCTTGAGAGTGTGACAAAATCTTTCCTTTTCCTCTTCCCCACAGCAAGTATCCGTGTGGTTTGTCTTTTGAGGTTTTTTGGGGTCTTGTTTAGTTACTGGATACATGCTGTTTGGGAACTGGCAGCTCTGGAAGCCTTTGTATGTGGCAGCTGAGTTTTGTGGTCAGGAGCTTCCAAAGGACTAGCTGATAGACAGGCTGCTGTTCTTACTTTGCTTTTCGGATTCTTTGTTTTGGGACCTTGTGTCTGCTTAGTTAGGGGGATTGGTCTGTTCTTTCCTTTGTGTGTGTTTTCCTCCCCCATTTTCCAGGCCGTTGGCATATGCTGGAGTAAATCTATGGAATGGCTTTATAAACTGTGCTGGCCTGGTGAAGGTTTTTTTCATGGGCTGCTGGTGAAGTGCTTTACAAGTACAGCCTGGAGCTATGGTGATCTGGCCGTCTTAGAAATAAAACCTATGGCTGCCTGGTGCCTAAGATCTACTTATGGAGTGGAGAATGTCATGGCAAGCCCTCAGGAAAAACAGGAGGCAGCTTGGTTCACCTGCTGAATTCAGCATGGGAGCTCTGACTCCCATTCTCTCTGCAGACTTGCTCTATCCTTTTAGGACATTCCATGGTCTCTGTTGGGCTGGGGCATAGCCAGGTTGGAACAGCACACAAAGTCTTTCATGGCAAAGCCTTTTTGGCTTTGGCATTTCAGAGGGAGTCATTATGGTTATTTTCCTCCTCTCTGTATGTGAAAGCAAGAAGAGTTGTTAGGGATTTTGGCATGAAATGGTTACAGTTAATGGAAGCATTTTGAAAAGATATTTCCCTTTCACACTTTCTCTTCCCCTGAGAAAATAGTGCAGAAGGCCCAGAAGGTCACTGAGAACTCATGTAGAGCTTTTATTTCAAGTTGTTACATAGGTAAACAAGTTTTGTGATTCAAATATTCTGGTTGCTGGGTAACAATCACCAGAAATCAAAAGAAGTTGACATCTACCCCTGTTTCTTCCCAGACCTTTTCGAAAACTGGATGACAAAGGCTCACTGCAGTGGGACAAAATAAACCAGCTGGAGAAGGGAAAGATCTACAAAGAGGTAAAGTGAATGGGTGCATAAGGGGTGTGAAGCAGGAGTCTGAAATGGTGGGGAGTTATAACAGGCCTTCAGTTTTGGAAATCACTGGAAAAACAGGACAATCTGCTTGGTCAGGGTGAGGGAAAATGATGAGTTCTGCTGTAGGACATTGGTTTATGTTTGGTGTTTGAAAAGTAAAACATAGGAATCCTTGAAAAGAGCACCTGTGTAGGTAGAGGGCGTTTGTAAGAAGACAGGCTCTGGGCTGGCTGTGGGCAGTGGGAGAGGCCCCCTGCCCCCAGGAGCTCTTGGTGGCCCGGTAGGACACTGTCCCCCAGAATGCTTTCAGCATGGGCTTGGCACTAGGGATGGGGGGACAGGGACGTGTGGGGAAAGGCAGAGCAGGGCCAGATAACTTAAGGTGTGGGGTACTTGCTTTTCTGCCAAAGGCAACCTGTGCTGAGGTACCTCTGCCAGGCTGGGTTTTCCCTGCTGCTGCCCTGTTTGTGTGAGATGGGGTGGTAGGAAAACATCCTCTGCATGTGTGGGAGGGGGCAGTGAATGTCCCCTGCCCCCACGTGCAGTGAAACCTTCGCCCTGGGAGCTCTGCTCTGACACTGTTCAGCATGGCCATTGCAGTTTTCCCTTAGCTCTTCTGATGTCCTGGTCCTGAAACGCTTGTCCTGGTTGGGCTCCCAAGAGTGTGGTAGTTGAGGCTAAGAAAGCACAGCTCTCTGAAACCTGTTGTGTGTGCAAAGATCTTCCACACCTCACTCCAAATTGTTCTCCATAAGGTTGAAAAAGGTGGACTTGTGTAGAAGGGAATAAAGAAACGAGGGTGATCAAATAGGGTACAAAGCATCAGAGAGGGTACAAAGCCTTGCTCCCGACTCTCCCCTTCTGGAAGGACCAGCACGTCTGAAGGATGAGCTGCAGCTCTGGTGAATTTGCTGCCCTGGATGTTGTCCTTGCAGCTGCTCTGTCCCCTGAGACAAGTTGCCTCTGGCTTTAGGACGGTTTGTTCTTGGTTATTTGAGCTGCCCAGTCCCACGGGAAGAAACTGTTAGTGTGATTGCGGTCAAGTAGCTGAGACCTGACCTGTGGGAGCAAAGTAGGTCATGTCCTTGAGTGGTGCTGTTGGGAAGCCTCTGTCTGGTGGGTCTGCCAGACTGCTGGGCTGGTGTCCCATCCTCTGCCAAGGAGCTGGGAATATGCAAGTAGAGCTCATTCCCAGTGGGTTAGCAGCTCCCTCGGGAGAAAATGTGCACCTCAGCCATGGAGTTTATTGCTGAATTAAATCCTGCTCCTGACCCACCTACATCTTGTGGCCATGGGTTGCTCACCCAAGTGAATAGTGCACTGAGGAATGGAAATGATGGAGGAAGGTGGGCTGGGTAGGATTGTGGGTTCCTCTCCAGTTCTTCCCCACCATGGTGTTTATCTGACTGCATTAAAGTTGTTGCCTAACTGTGGTTCTTAGGATGTGACAGAGTGTGTATCCTGGTTGTAGCCCACCCTGTCTCCAGGATTTTTGGTATCTTGCAGTGCCACAATGTACAAGTGTTAGTGGCCATGGACCTTGCTGTGCTGGTGGTGTTGCCAGAGGCTCCTGTGCCCTGAAGCAGGGCTGGATGGCAGTTTATTGCTGTGGGTATCCCATGAATGGGACCTCAAGGGTTGGTGTTTTGCCCTAGGGACTTGGAAGTTGAAGTGATGACCTCTAGTCCCTCTGTTCCAACAGATGTGGTGTTTTCTGTACGTGTCAAGTTTGTACTCCTGTCCCTCTCCTGGTCTGTGGTCTCAGGGGGAAAGGAGGGCAGGACCTGGAGGTCTCAGAACAGGTCTGTGGCTCTGTGGAGCTCCAAGCATAAGTTTCCTGGCTGTCAGGTCCACTGCTGTTTGGGGTGACTGGAGCATGGCAGAGGACTCTCCTCCTTCCAAGGCTGTGGTCCATTTCCCTGCTCTGCCAGTGGCTTGCTGAGCAGCCCTCCTGTGAGCAGCAGCAACGTTGTGTCCAAGAAGTGCAGAGGCCTGCCCAGCTTCTGAGCTGTTAAGGGAAGCTCAGCTCCAGGGATGCCTCAGGAACAGAAGGCTCCGCACCCTGGTTCTGGGCAGCCTTAGCTGTGCAGACAGCAAGTTGCCAGTGGCTGCTGCAGGGACTGCCCTGTGTTTGGGGGCTTTCTGGCCAGGCTGGTGCTGGTGGTTTGGGGTGCTTGCTCTCTCCTGCCACTGGAGACTGGCTGGAGGGATTGCTGCTGAGTGCCTGTGGGTTTGCACTGACTGCTTGTGCTGGTCTGCTGGCATTGGTGGGGCCTTTTCCTTCCCTAGTGGGTTTTGTTTTCATGACTCATGTGGAAAACTTGTATGGAGATGGAAGGGTAGTCCCTGAAGTGCCTTCTGTGCATGTATGGATGTTTGGAAAGCCTTGAAAACTGCATGGTGCTGTGCTTTAGCTTTGGGGTTTGGTTTGTTTTATTCAGCTGTGGATCTGTGCAGGCTGCCTGGCTCTTTGGCTTGGTTCAACCTTTCCTGTGGACACGTGGGTGTTGTTAATCTTTGGGGTGGGAATGATGGTCAGGGATGTAGAACAGCTCCTGACTCCAAAAGCCTTTCCTGGCAGTGCTCAGTGCACCCTGTGAAGTGAAATCATTATCACCTGAGACGAACAGCTTCTAAACCCAGAACACCTGGGGTTCTTTCTGCCCATCCTCAGGCTTTTCTAATTTATGTGTCTCTTGGCCTCTAAACTGCCTCCTTTTGTTGCCTTTTTAGATCATGTTGTCTTCTTGACTTGCTGTGCCCTAGACCACAGAATTTCCCTTGAATTCCCTGTTTGCAAAAACTTTGGAAGAGTTTTTGCCCTTTTCTCTAGCCTTAAAAAAGCTGAGGGATGTACAGGGGGTTGTCACATGGAAAGAAAGTGAAGTAAGGAGGAAGGACAGAAACCTCTGGGTGTAGATGGTGGGGCAGAGAGCAGGCTGACATCCCATGAGACTGCTCACACCTGCATGTGGTGAGGTGGCCTGTACCCATGTTTCACTCTGTGTTCCTGTCACTTGCAGGGCAACCTCTTTGATTTCCTGAGGCTGACAGGCTGGCGTGGGTCCAAGGTGCTCTACTTTGGTGACCATCTGTACAGTGACCTTGCGGTGAGTGGAATGTCTCTGCTCTCCAGCGAGGTGGGAGCAATCCCCCATGGCTGCTGTGGCTGCAGCTGGGCTGGAGAAGAGGCAGGGCCTGCTCTGAGTGCTCAGGGCTGTGCTAGGTGCCCCCACACAGGACACACAGGCTCCCCCACTGCTGTCAGACAGAGGCAAACCCTGGAGAAAGGGCTCCTGAAGTACTTCCTGTGGGTAAAGTCCGAATTTGAGAGCTGTTTGTATGGATCCCACTTTCTTAGGTGCTTCATGCAACTGATCCTGGTGACCAGGAGATGGTTGTTACTGGCAGGGGCCATAGATGGCTGTCGCCTGAGAATCCAAAATGGGAACAAACCCACTCTTCTAGGAACCAGAGTTGTGTTTGGCTTTCAGTCTTTATGTTGAATTCTTGGTTGTTTTTTCACCCTGACCTCCAGGACCTCATGCTGCGTCATGGCTGGAGGACTGGAGCCATCGTTCCTGAACTGGAGACGGAGATCCGGATCATAAACACAGAGCAGTACATGCACTCCCTGACCTGGCAGCAGGCTCTGACAGGGCTGCTGGAGAGAATGCAGGTAAACAGCTCCTGCCTGAGCAGGACAGGTTCTATGCTGCCTTCTGAGTCTGAATTTTGGGTTTAGCATGGGAATGTGGGGGGGATGTACCATCTTGCCTGGTTCTCAAAAATATCCTCCTGGTGCAGTGGGCTCTGGGTTTGTGAGTTACAGTGGAAATTGCAGAGAGTTGAGGTGTGGCCTGCAGGACTGATGGATGTGGTGCTTTCTACTGCTGCCTTTGCAGATGTATCAGGATGCAGAGTCAAAGCAAGTATTGCTGGAGTGGATGAAGGAACGGCAGGAGATCAGGTGAGCATTTTGCCCCCTCACGTGAGGTGTCTGAGGGGCTCCCAGGCCTGCACTGAGTCTGTTTTATAACCTGCTTTGGGGACAATGGTACTGCAGCTGTTGGACTCTGGTCCTGCCTGGTGTCACTTGCCTCTGGGTGGGGGCATGCAGCAGTGCAGTCCTGCAGCCTGGGAGGCTGGACTGGTTTGAAGGCAGGGTGGGAAGGGGGAGTGCTGGGAGGGGCTGGTGGGCTGTCTGCTACTGCAGCTCCTGCCACTGCCCATAACAGATAGGGTAAGAGTACACTGAATATTCATCAGTCTCACTGCACAGGGACTGGTCTGCATCACAACCTGGGGAGGGGGTATGTGGGGTCATCCCCGAATGCTCAGGGAGTGGGGTAGCCCAGCGCTAAAGGAGTGGGAAGAATCTGTGACCACACTTTTATCTACAGACCACCATCTCCTTCTTCTCAGGTCTCTGACGAAGAACCTGTTCAACCCCCAGTTTGGAAGCATCTTCCGCACCTTCCACAACCCCACGTACTTCTCCCGCCGGCTGGTGCGCTTCTCTGATATCTACATGGCTTCCATCAGCTGCCTGCTCAACTACGACGTGAATTTCACCTTCTACCCCCGGCGCACCCCTCTGCAGCACGAGGCTCCGCTCTGGATGGATCAGCTCTGCACGGGCTGCATGAAAACCCCCTTCCTGGAGGAGATGGTGCACATCCGGTGAAGGGCAGGTACTGCAGGCAGCAGCACAGCCGGGGCTGGAGTGGGGTCGGGCCGCTCGGCCGGCAGCACCTCTGTCTACCACTAAAGGGCGTTTGACACTTGCGTATGTGTGTAGATGGTGTGTTTATTTTCTCCCTTCACTGGCTCCATCCCTTTCCCTGAAGTGCATTGCAGGCTGGACAGAGGATGGGTGCTTGTGCAGGGAGTCCTCTCTAGGAGTAGGTGAGCTGGAAGGGCCAATGCTGGTGGTGGGACACTGCCAATCTGTGCTCTGTGCCCAGACAAACGGCTCAGGCACGGAGCTCTGCATCTCTAGTGCTTGGTGAGAGCAACCCACGGGAGGTGTGACAAGGTGTGTCGGGTCTATAGCTGCCCCCATAGCCTGGGACTGCAGCGTGAGTGACTGCAGAGGGACAGGGAGGGTCAGGGCTGCCAGCTGGGCAACCAATCAAGCCCATCAGTGAGTGCATCACATGACAAAGCATCAGCAGCATTACCTGCCCAGCAGCCCTCAGCCCCATCCCACTCCCCACCAGACTGGTCTGTCCAGCTGGGGACTCTGGTAGGTAACTGGGCAGGATGTGCAAGCCTTGGGTGTGGGAGTAGGTCACAGGGTCTCAAAGTTACAGTTTGGGGACTTAGCTGGCTTTTTTGAGTGAGCTTAAGGCTGTGCACTGTTGGTATTTTTGGGTTTGGTGCCACGTGACATCAGTATTTTGGCACCTGATGTGGTGTGTTCTGTTGTGAATTGCAGAGGGATGTGTTCAGCCCTTCAGGGAAGGTGCAGGGTTATCAGCAGAGGTGGTGACCTTCCACCTGTGTTTGCTGAGATGTGGCCTAAGGGGGCTGGAGGGCAGGTGAGGATGTTTGAGGAGGGGGGAGAGTGGCCAAGCAAAGCCCTGGGGTGCCTCCTCAGCAGGAGGAAGAGCAAAGGGATGCTGATGCCAGAGTCTAGGCCAGGAAAGTGAGAGCTCCTTTAGGATGTGAGGTGCAGAAAGTGGGCTGGTCCTGTCCTGGCTTCAGACTGCGTCAGGGCCATGCAGGGTGCTGGGGAGGGGTAGAGGGCAGGTGAGGTGGAGAGGTAATGTTGAGAGTTAATGCCACTCTGATACTGGTTGGCCCTAAGAAACAGGAGATCATGCCCTCAGAAAGCTGCTTGGTGTGTGGGAGGTCATGGCTGAAAGATCAAAGGGTGGAAATTGAGCGCCGTGGACCTCCTCCTCCTCCCCCTGGGAGGAGCACTGGGCCGTGGTGATTGCTGTAAGGGCTGGGGGTGTCAGTGTGGGGGAAGCCGAGGGAGAGCAAGCAGGTTGGTGTGGAGGACCCTGTGCCAGGACCTGTGACTCAGAGAAAGGCGCTGCACGTCAGCAACCCTCAGTGAGTCACGCACACAGACACACACACACAATCTTCTCCTGCATGTTCCTCCCCAGTGCCGTGCCACGCTGGCCTGTCAGTCTGTTGTGTGTCACTGCCTTGTCTTTGTGCCATGTGCCAGCCTGTCACAGACTTTCAGGATGCCTTGCACTCGACTCAGTGGCTTGGACAATCTGTTAACGTGGTTTTCTAATCAAACAGCTGTAGTAGGTGCATGTGGCACTTGTCTTTCTGGCTGTGTGTAGTGTGTAGCTCAATAAACGTCTGCAGCACGTGTAACTAACGGACTAACCCGCTCCCTGCGCTCGGCGGGGTGCTCTTCACGCCCTGCGGGCACGGCCAGCGGCAGCTTGGGCTGAAGCCCGGGTGGGCAGCGGACAGCCGGAGCAGTCGGTGCCCTTACAGCGGTGGTGCAGGCAGGGGGCACCTGGGGGAGCCGGAAGGGGTGTTTGGGGTGGTGACAGACTCGTACCTGACCATGGGACAGGGTAAGGGCACAGGAGCGAGGCCCGGCGGGCCCCGGGGGGATGTTGCACGCAAAGACTGAGGGCTGTATGTCCCTGGAGGCGGCTGAACTGAGCCCTGGGTCTGGAGGCAGGGGCAGGCATCACCTCGTACGCGGCCATGACAAGCGCTGGGCGGGGGCGAGAAGGGGCTGGAGCTCCCACCTGCTGGGGGCAGCTGGCACCGGCGGGGCGGGCGGTGGGAGGCCGGGCCGGCGAGGCAGGCGCGGGCACAGCCGGTGGCGCTGAGCTGTTTATTTCCCGGCGGCGCGGCGCGGTGCGGTCGGGGCCGCGCGGGGTCACTGCGGGAACGCGCAGGGGTCGGTGCCGGCGTCCGCCAGGGGCGGGTCCTGCGGGGAGAGAGCGC
>VYXC01009416.1:1413070-1441476 GCA_013397175.1 Platysteira castanea | reverse complement strand
GCGCCGGCCCCTCCGCGCACCCACCCGCACCGCGGACCCCGCCCCTGCCGCGGCCGAGCCGCCCGGCCCCCGGCTCCAGCCACCGCCCTCGCCCCCCGGCCCGCTCCCCAGCTCGCACGTACCTGGTAGTACCCGAACTGCCCCTGCTGCCGCCGCCTCCTCACGTAGTAGTAGGCGGCGCCGGCACCCGCAGCCAGCGCCAGCGCGAAGCACAGCGCTGACAACGTCCCCGTGGCCACGGCGCCCTTCGCCGCACCGTTCACCTGTGCCAAAAACAGCGGCCCCGTCACGGCGCTGCCCCGGCACAGCAATGGCACCGCCCCTGCTGCTACTGCTCCCCAGCGGGACTGTGGGCAGCCCTCCCAAAATGAGCCACGCCAGAGAGCAGAGGATGAGGCCAGTTCTTGAGATGACTGTCACATCATCCCCATTCCCAGGCCTGATGCCAGCCCCGTTCATGCCCCAGACTCACCTGGCCAAGGTGAACGACGGGCGGTGGGATCCTCAGCGGCTCTGCTATCACGTGAATGATGCCATTGAAAGCTACGATGTCCCACTCCACAATCATCGTGTCATTGATCCCCTTGGCGTCCTACAGCACAGGACACAGATGATGTCACCTGCCCAGAAAGGCTCCCCATCATTCCCTGTCTCAAAAAGATGTGGTGAAAACTTGTGGCTATTTTGCCCTCTGCCAAGGCAAAACTTACTGAGTGCTCTGTACTGTTGCTGGCTGGGAGGTCTGAGACATGGAGGTCGTATCCTGACTGGGATGGGATGATGGTGCCCGTCGTGAGGTTGAAGCTGAAGAGGACAACATTGCTGGACGACACGTGGAGCTTCAGCTCTTCTCCTGTCAGTGTCTGAATAAGCACCAGTGCACAGGGATAAGAAATGGATGAGCCGGTCTCTCCCCTTTGCTGTTGCTGTGCAGCCCCCCAGCTAAGTCCAGACTCTCTCCAGGGCCACAGACAGCTCCATTCATGGATAACACGGCACAGAATGACTGTGCAGAGCAGAGGGGATTTGCCACCTTTAGGACTGTCAAAGCTCAGCTGGAGAAGGCTCTGAGCATCCTGACATAAATGGATCTTCTGAGGGAATGGCTGGACTGGAGACCTCCACTGGTCCCCTCTGACCCACATTCCTCTTCCTTCCCCAGATTATTTCACACTGTCATGCCAGCTTTGGTGACACCTGCTCTCCTCTGGAGCTCTGACAGTTTGTCCCTGCTTGCTTACCTCATTGTCTGCAAAGCCAGAATTCAGAGGGACAAAGAGAGTTTTGGGAGCAGATACATCAGACAAATACATGAAAAAATCCAGTCCTTCTTCTGTGTCATTAGCAAAATTGAGCAACATCTGGAAGAGATGGGAGATCTTCTGCATCAGCACACTGCTGGCAGCACAATGCCATCATCTTCCCCTGCCCAGGAACCTCCCAGCCCTGGAAAGAAAGCCCCTTTGTGTCTGTAGTCTCTACCCTGCACGCAGACCAAACCCCAGCTCCTCCCTGTTCCAGCTGATCCCTCCCTCTGCCTTGTTGCTCCTGCAAGGCCCAGGAGAGCGTCGCTTACGGAATAGAAGGTGGAGAAGCGGTCCTGGTCTGCGAGCACATCGGGGAGCTTCCCACTGCACCAGTACCCATCTCCCACAAACTCAGCACGGCAGGTGCAGGTCACATCTGCAAAGGAACACCAGGGTGTGACTGGCCTCACCAGTGCCGGCTGCACCAACCGCCTTTGGATTTCTGGATACCCTCATCACACTCACTCTGGACAGGGGCATGGGGAGAGGGGGTGTGCCTGCGTGCCCTCATGCTCCACGGCAGTTCCCTGCCTGCTGCCCTGACACAGCTCTTGTGCCCAACAGGACTGTCCCCAGGAAATGTGCTGGCACCACTCACCCTTCTCCCGGTAGCAGAACGCATCCCAGGTCTCGCTCAGGTTGCTTCGGGCACCATAGTCCACAATGCCCACACGGTTGGACCCACAGCTGGGGTTGGGGTAGGCTGTGGGGTATCCAGCTGTGCCGTTGTCCAGCCAACCCACCAAGCACAGATGGAATCCCATCTAGAAGAAGAAAATCAATGACTAGATTTAAAATAGATCTGTCCCCAGTTTCCTGCCCCAATGAACATTCCCATTGTGCCTCATCCAACATTCCCCCAACACCTAAAGTGTTGGGCACGGTCACAAGTCCCATCCCAGTGTGACTGGCAAGACCCACCCGTCTTCCTGTTTCATGGATGTAGGTGGAGCAAACAGGGCCTGGCCAAGGGGATGAGAGGTCACCCACCCACACGTCACCCCTGGGCTGGCGCAGGGCCCAGGAGATGCATGGCCTGTCCCAGCCCCACGAGGGGACAGAGCCACACCTGCCCTGACCTGCTGCGCTGCCGCCAGCTGCTGGAATGTGGCCAGGGAAGCGCCTTCTGCAGCACAGGCTGCCTGAGCCTGCTCATAAGTGAAGTCGTACTTCTTTCGAGGTGACTGCAGGTGAAACACACCCATGGTCTTATCTGCAAAATACCAAAGCCCAGGAGCATTAGTACAGGACACACTGAGCCATCTCCCTGGGCAACCACGAGGGTCCCTGTGTGACTGTGGGCAGCACTGCCAAGGAGGGTGGGATGTGGACAAGGCACAAGTAAGGGAGAGGCTTCCTCTGAGCTCCTTGGCTTCCACAAGGGAGCTGGTGCCACCAGAGGCCATCTCACATCACATGGGAGCAGATGAGGATGGCTCGTCCTCACCATATGACATGTAGGGAAAAGGGAAACGTGAAAACCATGCCAAGCTGCAGAGATGAGTCCCTGTCCCCTTGGCCATCCCACCCTCCAGCTCTCCTGAGGGGAGCTCCAGGCCAAAGGTGAAGGATGAGGGAATGTGGCCTCTCCATGGAACATCATCCCTGCCTGCAGGGTTGAGCACACTCACCATGGAAGTGTAGGTCAGTGCAGATGGCCTCCCGATGGCACTGCCCGTTGTCCTCCAGGCACCGGTCCGTGGGGGGCACGACCTCCTCCAGGCACTGGATCCCGTCACCGACATAGCCCGGCTTGCACTCGCAGCGCCGCTCGTTCTGCAGCACAGGGGAAGGGTGGCAACTGTGTGAGTGTGAACACAGATGCCAGCTGGGGATCCTTGGATCCCTGTGAAAATGGGGATGAGCCTTCAGAATGCCTCTACAGCCTGCTGGGACTGTGACAGAGCTGTGAAAGGCCACATGGCCTGTCCTACCCCCACACCCAGGCAATGTCACACTGAGTCCTTGGCATGTGCTGTTCATTTGAGCTGAGCTTTGAGGTACGTGGCTCATGACTCTTGCACTACACCATGCTCCCAGTCCCATCTTCTGGCCTGTGGTGATCAACTTTGGTTCCTCTGCAAAAATGGCCAGCATTGTCCTTGAAGAACCATCCAGGAGCCCCCAAAACAGCCCAGGAATGACACAACTGACACAGCTTTTGCTCCTTAGATGGAGGAGTGGGGAAAAATGGCCTCAGCATATGATGATGCCCAGGACCATCACAGCAGCACAGCCCCTGGTAAGGACCCCACAGCCTGGTGGGGATGAGAACAGGATGAGAGCAGCACCAGAGAGGAGGGGCAGGGGACTGCAGAAGGACGGGACACTGTCACATGGCTGTCCCCGGCCGCAGGGGCCGCGCTCACCGGGCCGGTGCTGATGCAGCGGGCGTGCTGGCTGCAGTCCCCGTTCCTGCCGTCGGCACAGCGGTCGATGGGCTCGCAGATGAAGCCGTCGCCGCCGTACCCGGGGGCGCAGGTGCAGGACACGTTCACGCCCGTCTGTGAGCACTGTGCGTGCCTGGCACAGCCCCCGTTGTCCTGGCTGCACATGTCGATCACTGAGGGGGGAAGTCGTGGGTTAACTAAACTATCTCAGGAGGTGTCCTGGGGGTCAGCCTGGCTGTCCCGCCAGCCGTCACCCCAGCATGGCCCTGGGCAGATGGTCACCTGCCGTCCCGCCCTGCTGTCCGCTTCCCCCCGCTCGCCACCGCTCCAGCCCAGCCCCCGAGGCTGCCCCGCACCTGAGCAGGTTCTCCCGTCCCCTTCGTAGTGCAGGTCGCACTCGCAGAGGTTGCCGGCGCGGCAGACGGCCTGGGCGTGGCACGGCGGGGAGCAGGTGGGTGTCACCACTGAAACCAGAACACGGCCGGCTCACAGTGACCGCAGGGCCGCTACACGGGCACGGCTGCCACCACCAGCCTCTGCCCAGGCTACCTGCCCCACGCTCCCACCTCTGTCCCCCCCCCTTGTTCTCTTCTGCAGGTGCCTTGCCCAAACACAGAGGTTTGTTACTCCACCAAATACACCTCAGACCTTCACCTCGGCCTCAAGCTCTTCTTGGAGCATCTCTGAGCTCAGGGACTTGTTCATGATCCAGTAGAGCTTTTCTCCTCCACCCCCTCCTCACCACCCCTATCCCTGGGAAATTTAACAGTATGGGCCAGATCTCAGGATGAGCCTCACAACTGAGAGCTCCTTTTTGGAGATATTTCTGAACAGCTGCTCAAACTACCCAGCTCCTGGGAAAGCAGCCATGTGGCAGCGGGTCCCAGGGAATAGCAGGTGGGTCCCAGGGAATAGCTGAGCATCCCTCACCCAGTCTGGTTTCACAGCGCTCCCCAGTCCAGCCCTCGGCACAGAAGCAGAAGCCGTCGCCGTGCAGGCCTCCATTGCACACACCGTTCTCAGTACAGGTGCATTCTGTGACGAATGAACAAACACATCATTTATGTCTTGGTGGAAAGGCCTTGGCACAGCCACGTGACAGAGATGTGGCACTGTGATCAGCTGTGAAGGTGGGCACAGCAGCTTGACACATCCCTTCCTGCCACCACCAGCCCTGGCCCCGTCACACACGCCCTTCACAGAGGAAGAGACGCCTCTGCACCCACAAAACCCCATCACTCCTCTCCCCATGGCATTTCTGGAATGTGTTTCTCAGTCTGAAACATTCTTTGAGACCCCGTGAGGCCCAGTTTGGGATGGGAGGATGGAGGACTCTCTTTTCCTTCCCTTTGCTTTTGTCTCACACGGGCACAGGTCCCTGCTGAGCATGTCCCAGGAGATGCTCTTTTTGTACAGGGTTAATCACAACTGCTGTGTCCCCCAGCTCACAGTACAGTGAAATGTTTTCTCCCAAACTGGGGCTCTCAGCTGTGCTTCACAAACGAGGAGGGGTCTTTGACCCTGTGGCCTTATCAGCCATGGGCTGCAAGGGGGTCAGCCCAGCACCTCTCCAAGCAGCCCCCTGTGCCACAGCCCCTGGCACAGCCCCTGGCACAGCCCCTGTGTGCTGCTGCCGTGCCCAGCCAGTACCTCGGCACTCCGGGCCGTATCTGCCGGGCGCGCACAGCTCGCAGCCCGTCCCGATGAACGCCTGGCTGCAGTTGCAGATCCCTGAGCCGCCGATTTTGTCATCGCAGGTCCCACGGTTGTTGCACGGCGCCTCCAGCCCTCCTGGGCATGCTGCAAATGGGGCACCTTAGTGAGGCTGTGGTGACAAAGGGACCCTGTGCTGGAGGGCAGCCACCCGGTGCCCCCCCGCAGACCCCACACGCCAGGTGCCCCTGAGCTGCAGCTCACGGGGTGCTGGGACCACAGACAGCTCAGCAGTCTGGGGAGTGAGTGCTGGGGACATCCCATGACAGGAAAACTTAGTAACGGGGGCAAGAGGGACAGATCTGGCACAGCTTCCAGCCTGGGAAGAACCCCTGCTGTGATGTGCTGGGTCTGCACTGACCCACCCCACACTAACAGCAGACTCACCCAAGGATGTGAAAGCTGCCCATGGCACAGAGGGCAGAGGGCAGATGCCAGGGAACGTTTGAGCCCTGGCAACATCCAGGGGTGAGTGACATGTCTGACAGCCACCCCCAGCAGCCCTGCGCTCAGGGCTCTTCACAGAGACAAGATATTCTCCAAGGAAAGGGAACTCCCTGTTATAATCCCGGGATATTGCTCCCTGCACCTTCTACAGGCTGGGGCTCCCTGCCTGGGGTTTTGCCCATCCTCTCCAGGGAAGCACATTCATGGGTGTTGGATGTGCTGAAGCAGCAATGCCACCTTCCCGCAGGGGACAGGGGACAGGGTGGCTCTTACCCCGACAGTCCCGGCCATAGTGGTTGGCACAGCACTGCGGGACCCACTGGCTGGAAACGCAGCTCCTCCTGCAGCCTCGTCTCAGAGGCCCCCTGGAAGAGAAGTGTCTCCTGAAGGGGTCCCACGGGGAGTGTGGCCACGCCGGCCGCAGCATGGAGTTGCGGTGGAGCAGGAAGGTGTTCCTCAGCAGGTGGTTTCCATAATAGTAGCAGCGCCGGGTTTCCCCCTGTGAGCAAACAGGCAAAACGCAGAGTTTGCCACACTGGTCACTGACAGCTCACCTTGACGTTTCCTGTGCCACTCATTCAGTTTTATGACAAGTAACAGAGGCTTCCTAACAAGTGCTGGGGTTGGTGACAGAGGAGCCCCAGAGGAACCTCAGGATCATGCCAGAAACCCACAGTGAGAATGGGGTACAGCCACTGCCGCCCAAGGCTGCTCATCGTGGGATCCCTGATCCACTCCCAGGCTGAGCTCTTTCACTATAAAGCACCCAAAGCCACCCCCACTGCTCCTGGAGGGACCCCTGTGCCACTGTCACTCACACAGGACTGACCAAGCACAGACCACTGGACCCCATATTTTTCAGCCCAGCTCCTGCATGACTTGGGGCAAGGCATGGACAATGTGACTGAGCCAAGGGCTTGCCACGTGCAGGTGGGCCTTCATTTTTCTCCTAAAATATGAGGGGCACATGGGCATTGTCAGCCATCCCCTAACAGGCCTCCCTGGTGACAGGGCTGTGAGCTTTACCCGTTGAACAGAGCCAGGAGGGCAGGGTGGCTCGAAGCCACAGAGTCCGCAGCTCTCTGTAGATGCCTGTGGAGGGGAGAAAGAAACCTCACAACAACTCAATACGTGTTGCTGCCTCTCTTGGCTGCTCAGAGCTTTGCCAAGGAAGAGCAGCAAGCCCTCACAACATCCCTCTTCCCAGGTATGAGGCTGCACGGGTGGCCCAGGTCCTCATTCACCCCATCACAAGTGCTTACCTGCAGCTCAACCAAGGTGAACTCATCACACCGAGATCCCAGATCCGGTGGCTCCAACAGTCTGTCAATGCCATGAGCAATGCCCCCATTGAACTCCATGTGCCTCTGGATGATGGTGGCACCACCATTCCCCACCACAATCTCCCCCTAACAGAGGAAGAAAGCAACTTGTAATTCTGGCACATCCTACATCCGGGCTCTATCACCCAAAAGTTGCCCAGTTTTGGCTGTCATGGCTTCTTAATCACCCCAAGAACTCCAAAATCTCTGTGCACACATCCTTGACCACCCTTCCCACTAAACACTTTTCACAGCCACTTCTAAGGATGGCCTCTGTCCATGCAGCACGTGCTCTGTAAAGGTTGTGGCACCTCTGGTGGCTGAGCTGAAACCATCCTGGCTTTGCAGCTGGGTCATCATGACGTGCATGTGCAGGTAGCACCCACCTCTGCACTTTGGTGCCAGCTGGCCACGCCGCGTAGCCAGGAGAATGGGGTGTCCCGGCCTGCAAGCACCCCAACTCTGTGTTCACTCCCTGCCAGAAGCACCAGCTGCCCAGTGGCCATGCCCAGGGACACTCGCTCCATGGGAAGCCAAGCCTGGAATCACCAACACTCACCACATGGGCTTTGCTGCAGCTGAACGAGATGGTGGAGCCGTGCATGGTCCGTATGGTTTCGACTTGGGGCACGTTACCAGCAACAATCTAAGGAAAAAGAAGAACATGAAGGAGAGACTGGCAAAACTGGCAGTTCAGGTTAACAGATGGTGAGGACAGGGGTCAGTGGCCAGCCTCAGAGGGGTGTGATGTGGCAGTCCCTGAAGCTGGTGTGGATGGCACAGCAGAGCTGTGCTGGGTTAGTCCCAGATTCCTGCACAGTGAGAAGCCAGTGTGAAAAAGCAGGCCCTGGCTTTGCCCAGCTGGACTCTCTCCTTGTTCATACCCCTGTACACAAGGGCTTGTTTGTGAGCCTCCCAGCTCCCCAAAAAGCCACTGACAGAAGGTTTCAGCTCAGCCACCAGAGGTTCACAGTGACGCTGTAGTTGTCTCAAATGCTTGAACAGCTCTGTGCCTTCTCAAGACAGCTGATCTGCTGTGTCTTCTACAGCAGCAAAATATTGGCAAGGTCACTCTGACACAGCCATAGGCAGTGGCACCACGTGTGGCCTTGGGAGCTACAAGCCTGTGTGCTGCCACATTTACCTTTGTGTCCCTGATCATGTGTGCTTTGAGGAAGGAGGCCAGCACGTCCCGGTGCTCTCGGCGGTACAGGAACTTCTGCTGGCTCTCCGGGAGGGCGCTGAACGCGGCGTCCGTGGGCCACAGCAGCGTGAAGGGTCTGTGCACGGGGTCACCGAGCAGCGGCAGCAGCTCCGCGTCCTGCCCGGGAGCACAGGGACACAAAGGAAAGCCCCGAGCCCACACTGACCGTGCACAGGCACACAGCACCTCCCCCAGAGCAGCAGGGGCAGGGGCTCACCTGCAGCAGCTTGCTGTAGATGGTGTACCCAAAGGCCTCGGCCACGTCCGTGATGTTCTGCTGCAGAGGGAGGAAAGCAAACAACCGTCACCAAGGGCTCCCCATCCAGGACCAGCAATGCAGGGGAGAAACAGACAGGGAACAACTATAGTAGCTAAACACAAGTTTATCTGTCACCATCATGCAGATGATTTGGCCTGGAAAGGGCTGGCATTCAGCAGCCACCACTTTCCTGGTTCATCCTGGATAGACACTGCTATGGCAGGAGCTGGGATGAATTCCAGCACTCTGTTGTGCTGCATAGAAAATGTGTCATATTCTGTAAAATGCAGGATCTATAAGCCCCTGGTTCTTGCTTAAGTAGTCACAGAGGCATTGGCAAACTCATGCTGCAACCTGCTCTGTGCTGGAAAAGGAGTCTGATGGTTGGCATGAGACATGATCCTCCTGCCTACATCCAGAACTGTTGTTCCCTAGTGATGGATAAGGCTCCTTATGCTCCAAATATGGCTGTGCCACAAATGCTGTCACCTTCACAAGCCAAATCCATGGCCTCAGACAACCCCTAGGCAGTCAGGAACAGGGAGGAAGAGCAGCCCAGGCAGCCTTGGGCTGAGGCAGTGCTGCTGGGAGAGAGATCCTGACCCTGAGCTCACCACAGCCCTGACACCAGGGCACAGCTCCAGCCTTACCTGTGAGAGCTTTGAGGAGATGTTCTGGCCCACCAGCTCGCTGGGGGTGAGGATCTTGTTGATGAAGTGAATGACCCCGTTCACACCCACGATGTCACTCGTGACCACCTTGGCTTCCTCGTTGAGAGTGATGCTATTCTGCGAGAGAGGGGACCTGCTGAGGCCTGCACAGCCACGGCACCGCCCTGGGAGTGTCTGTGGGCCCCGGGCAAGTCACTAGCCACAACCCCAGTGCCTTCAAATGACAGAGAAAGTGACATCCTGACAAGTGGGACAGCAAAGGGAATTACCTCGTTCGCTGTGATCTTTATTTTGTGGCCAGATAAAGATGTAAGGGACTCCTGGCCTTCCAGGTCACTGGAGAGCAGCTTCTGGCAGCCCACCATGTGGTAGCGAAGCAGGTCTCGGAGGAGACCTCTGCTCTTCCACTCCTCAAACTACAGAAAACAGGAGGGAGGTCACACCAGGGCACTTTGCTTCACACACAGGGCCCCCAGCCCCAGTGAGGGAGACCTGGATTGCCCGAGTTCCCTCTGACTCAACCCTGCAGGGAAGCAAGTCCCCCCAAAACACACTGAAGGCACAAAACCATTTGAGAGCTTTGGAAAATTTCAACCAGTTTGACTAGTCAGTGATGGGATTAGGATATTCCATTACACTGACACCAAAAAGCTGCCATTCTCTTATTCCTGACGAGGAGTAAGAGGTCTGTCACAGATGCATGGAAGCCTTGCTGTTATCAGCCCCACGGGCACCAAAGCCACCACACACCACTGGTCTGGCACAGTGCCTCTGAGGCCCATGAGACACCACCTCCAACAAGGGTCTCCTTACAAGAGGAGCCATGTCCACCCCTGTCCAGGTTGTCTCCTCAGTGAGATGCCTCCAAACTTCTGCTTTTACACTGATGGAGAAGAGGGGATGCCTTTAACTCTCCATGGTGCAGCCCCTTCGCTTTGATTCACTGGGCAGAGCAGTCCCAGAGGGGACATTGCCACAGCTGGAGCTGTCCAACACCTGACAGGGCTTGGGATGGGAGGGCACTTACCACTGTGGTGTTTCCTATGAAATCTGTCTGTGGGACGAAGACAGTGAAAGGCCCTGCCCCACCGAGTTCTTTGATGCTTTCTGCCTGTGTTAGAAGAGCATTTGTGGGAAGGGAAGCAGAAAACATTGTTCCAGTTAGCAAGATCCTTTGCAGAAAGCCCTAGGTGTGATTTACTACACAGAGACAAGGACAAAGCTGTCACCAACCTGTATCATCCTAAAGAACATGGATGCATCTGGAATCCTTCCAAGCTCCTTAAACAAAGGGAATCAGCTGGTGTTAGCAGGGTCCCTTCACTCGCTCCTCACCAACCAGCAGTGACCTGCTCCTTCCACTCCTGGTCACTCTCCCACCCCGAAGAGACACCAGTTCTGACACACCACAGTGATCTTCCCTCTTTCCCTCACCAGCTCTGTGACACCGAGATCTGCTCACCCTCTGGAGAGGAGGGAGGGGTTTGCTGCGGGACAGGGGACACAGAAGGTGCTGCACACGCCTCTCACCTGATGCACTTTGCCACGGCAGGTGAAGCCATCTCCAATGCTGTGCCAGGAGCAGGAGCAGTTCCGAGTGCCAGGGCCTGTGTACTTGCAGAGCCCAAAGGGGCTGCAGCCTCCGTTGTTCTGGCAGGGAAAGCAAAAGGCTGCTTGGAAGGGCTTCTCCAACCACCTGAACTGCTGCTTGCATGTGGGAACTGCAAACTACACCCAATCCAGTGAAAGGAAACCATCCATCCCCGCTGTTTACTGCCTTAGAATAAACCTCACCCAAATTCTCAAGGGCTTCCCAGCACCAAACCCTCCCATGGAACAGGACTTTCACACCTCACTTGGGAACACAGTGATGACAAAGCCCATGATTCAGAGGGACAGTTTGACATGGCAGTGATGCCGTGAGCACAGAACACTCTGAAGCTTTTGAGCACGTCCCACATGAGATGGACACAAAGGAAAAAGCCCACACGCCTCCAGCCCTGTATCCCTCTTTCCATCCTGAGGAAATGCTGGGTGACTGACATAATTGCAGGAGGCAATGGAAACCAAACACACAAGGAAATCCTTCAGTATGTGGAAAGGCAAGACTTCAGCTCCAACCACCCAGGCTGATGCTGTTCTTGCTGGTAACTCCTGGGAGAAGGGAACACTTCTAGGCTGTGGCCTTCACCTCTGGAAGCAGCAAAATGCAGACATACCTGCTCACACAAGTTGATGGGGTTGCACTTGCTCACACCATCCCCACTGTAACCAGGCAGGCAGTTGCAGGCAACCTGGAGGGAGAACAGACCCTTGGGCTCAAACTTGGACCCAGTAAAGGAAACACACAAGGGCTGCCCTGGACCGAAGCCGTGTGGTGGGGCACCCATTGCTGCCTCCATGAATAACCAAGCTTGTGTCCACAACAAATATAACCCGAGACTGCCTTCAGCCTCTGGCCAGAAAAGCCATCTGCTCTCATGGAAACAGCAATGCTTTCATGCTCTTCCCAGGACACTGCTCTACATGGAAGGGAGCAAGCACAAAGCAGGGCTCTGATATGGACAGGAGGATTACACAGCTGTGACAGCTTCCATAATAACGTTGCCCTGACAGCCACCCTACACACTCACCTTCTTTGGGCCTGTTTTGATGCACTCTGCGTTGGTGTGGCAGCCCCCATTGCTTTCGAGACAGAGATCAATTTCTGCAGCAAAACAATAAGGCCAAGTTATTGCTGAGGGCTGCTCAAGGCAGCTGGGAACTGGTGATCCAAAGGGGTATTGGGAAAGCAACAGGGAGAATTTTTCCAGCTTGGGCAACAACTTCCTGGGAAATTGTCTTGTGATAGCAAAGGAATAGGGTGCAACTGCAAGTGTACTCCTGACATATGTGGGTCTCTGAGCTGTGATAAATCAGCCCACAGAAAATTCCAGGTTTGTCTGGGTGTACTTTAAAGAATGTGAGAGGACTGGACTCTCCCTACAGCTCCATCTTCACCCAGAGCACCCCTGTGGGAGACTGCCCTCACTCTGTCCCTGGGCCTCTCCATGACATGCATCAGAGCAAGAAACCTTGCAGGGATCTTTTGGTTTGAGACCAAAACACTGGTGTTTTAGTCTGGAACTCCCCTTAGTATTGATGCTGCCCCTCTGCTACACCCAAAACACACCCTGAGCACTCACCCATGCAGAGTGTCCCGTCCCCAGCGTAGCCTTCCTTGCAAACACAGGTTCTCTCTCCTGGGGACACTTTGGTGCACACAGCATGCACGGAGCAGCCACCGTGGTCAATAGTGCAGGGATCAATTTCTGTGACCACAAACAAGAGGAGCAGAATCAGCTCAGAGCACCTAGGAATGATCAGCTGTGCCAGAATGATCATCTATCTTAACAGAATCACAACATCTTGTTAAAATCCCTTTGTTTCCCAATGAAACTGTTGGTTCTTTAAGGGCTTGGGGGCTCATCCAGACCTGGGAGAGGCCAGTCCCATAAATAAGCTACTTTTTTCCCCCTTGTTCACTTTCCAAGAAGGGCTATACTGAAAAGAAATGGGAATGTCTACCAGTGTTTTGACTGTTACAATTTTATCACTTGTTTTTTCCTGGTCTGTTTGCTTTTGACATAGACAAGGTTTGTAATGTGGTTCTGGTACAGTATCCTGAAATTCCACCTCATTTTGGCTCTACTGCTGCACTGTTACCTGATTTTGGCATGGCCAGCAAATAGAAGAACCACAAAGTTCTAGGGAAGTGAAACACCCATATTCCAAGGACTCATGGCCAAAATTGTTATAACTTTGCCACCAACACTGTGATATTAGAACGAGTACAACCCATTCACGGGCATCAGGCAATAAGAACTGCCCTCCTACACTTGCCTGCCTTTACATCCCTCTCTTGCAGGCTTTAGCAGCATCAAGGGCATCCAGTGTAAAGCTCTGGACAGGAAAACATCTCCACCAAAGCACGGCAGAGATCATGGTGGATGGCTGAGAGAAAAAGGATTTGAGTGATCTTTGCTCTGGCAACTTCCTGCCCTTTCTTTCCCCTTGTCTTTGCTGGACGTACCTGTGCAATGGGTCCCGTTCCCCGTGTACCCAGCAGAGCAGAAGCAGGCAGGGAGGGAATCCGTGGAACTGTTGAGGCAGCTGAAACAAGACAGGGATAAACAATCACTGACAACACCTCCTGGTTTGCTCGGCTGGTGGGAAGCACTGTACAAATCTGGCATATGCAGGAGACCGCAATGACCACAGGAGGCACATTCCAGGTATTCTTTTACAGCTCCAAACACTCCAGTCAGGACCTGGTGTCCAGTCCAGGCCTTCCACAGTGCACCCTCACCACATCCATGAGCTTCTGCAAGGCATAAGGGGGATGTAGGGTCTCTGCCTAAAACAGGAATCTGGATAATGGATGGAGAAGGCAGCACGAGGGAGTCATTCCAGCCCTGTTTCATTCCTTGGCAGGGGCAGAAAGGACTTGTAAATGGCTGCTTAATTTGCTCCATGAATAAGGCCAGCCTTGGAGTACCTTGGAATCCCTGCTTTCTCCACCCACACATGCTGAAGGAACTTGCAATGGATTTATGCTCGGACAGACAAAATCCATGGGGAGACTACACGTGGCTCAGCTCCAAAGAGAGTTCCCAGAAAGGAGCTGACAATGATGCATCTCTAATGAGTGGGCACCTTTTCGCAGCCCTCTGCCAAGCCCGAAGCCAGAATCACCTCTGTGTAAAACACACACAAACACACGGATGACTCAGCCCCTTGTCTGCACTTACTTGGCCATTTGATGGCAAGTGTTATTGCATAAGTCAATCTTGATTCCTGCAAGAGAAAACACAAATATAACTTGGAATTTTCAACTGGGGCCACTTCTGCCATCTAGAGAAAAGGAGCCTGCAAACCATGAGTGATGCTAACACTCTTGTCCTATGTGGCAGCAGGAAAATCTCATGGGATTTATGTTTTGGCACTTTGCAAGGGAGTGAATTTGATGTTCTCTGTCTGAGCTAATGGTTCAATTTGATTTTGTCTGTGTGGCCTCTGCACTAGTAGGAATGAAACAGGGACTGGAACCTTGTTAATCCAGAATACAGAGCCATTTGGGTTTGGCCCTTTTGAAGCAAAAGATGAACTACTTTCATACTTGACATTTTCACCAGATAGGACAGCTCTGCTTGATTTCTATTTCTAAATTCACAATCAAATCAGTCTTTGTGTGCAAACCTTTAAAATCCCAAGGTATTTAGAAGCTCAGGTTCCTCCTCAACCAGATGCTAACCAAAATCCCAAATCTGTCTTCAACGTGTTACTTTGACACACAATGACAGATTTACTGAACACTGCAGAACGCAGCCTGGGCTCACCTGAGTGAATGGATCTCTGAGCAGAAAAAGCACCTCAGCAAACACACTGGGGCCTTTTGAAAATTCAAATCAAGCCCTGTCACCTTCTTAGGCAAGCAGCAGGAGTCATGATCAACCCAATGTGGCTGGAAGCTCCCATCTCTCCCCCAGAGCAAGGGGCTGTTTTTGAGGTGCCTTTACCCTCAGTGGAGGTAGAAGCAGGGATAAGCCTGTCTAGATTTACCAAAATAACTCAAGGGCTCGTGTGCTGTTGGGGCAGTCCCAGCAAATGCAGCACATGTGAAGGAATGAGCAAGCAGAGTTTGAAAAGGCTTTGGGGGAGTGCAGAGTACGTGTGACTCTGTGGTCAGAGCAGACAGAGCTGCTCTGGCAGCTCAGGAGGACCACTCAGGTTTCTCTGCCACTATTAGACCAGAGGCCCCTTCACACTCACGTACTTTCTTTGCAGGTAGGGCCTGTCCACCCCGGGAAGCACTCGCAGCTCCCGTCCCCCCGCAGTCCGTCATTACAAATGCCATTGTCACAGGCACATTCTGCAGGGGAGAGACAAACACCACGGTCAGACCAGCCAGCTCTCACCAGCAGAGTCTCGCTGCCCTTCCACTGGCTGCTCTCTTCCTAATCCAACACATCAAACTGCCATCAAGAAAATGTCACAGGAGTATCAAATCAAAACGTCACAGGAGTATCAGGTCTTGATCCCTCAGGAAGAGACCACCTGCCTCTACTTGCTGTAGTTTCGGTGGCAGCAGGATGGGCAGCACGTGCTTGGTTTGAGGCTGCAAAACAGGGCCACTCCTCTGTCTGGCCCCAAGTGCTCACTCCTGCTGTCTCTCTCTCAGAGACCTGGCAGCCCTTTGCCTCTCTCAGAGTCTTGGAACATTTCTGCCCTCCCACCTCCCCTCCTGAGAGCTGAGATGTGGCCACTTTCCTGCCCTTGCAAGCAGTTTGGTAGAGCCAAGCTGCCGTAGCCGTCGGTGTCACCTGATTTGCAGTCGGCTCCGTATCGTCCCACTTCACACATCTCACAGGCAGTGCCATGGAAACCCTCCAGGCACCGGCACTCCCCGCTGCCCTGGATGCCATCCTGGCATTCCCCGTTCCCAGAGCACCACTGGCCCGGCTTCCCGGGGCACATCTCGCACATGTGGCCGTAGTAGCCGGGGCAGCAGACGGACCTCTGGAAAACCAACGAGAACAAGCTGGGGTGAGCCATCCTGTGCAGCACAGACACGGTACAGCTTTATTGTGGGAGCTGCTTGATTCCCCTCTCTGTGTGACAGCCATAATCTCTGACAACACACGGAAGGAACAGGAAGCATGGGGTGAACACGCCGAAATGGGGTGTTCTGTTGCCCAGAGCTTCATGTAAAGTTCTGCACTGCCCTTGAGAAACACTGGCCCTTTGGTGAGTAACTCAAATGTTCAGTCCTGTGCCTCTCCACCTATCTCCTGCCTGTGTCCTCAGTGTGTCTCTGCTGGGCAGAGAGAGGCTCTGCCACGAGGTGATTTGGTTCCAAAGCCTGATTTAACTGCTCTCACTTCTTTCTGCATCTAGCCATGGAGGGAGGAAATCATGATGGACCAAGCTGGACAGTACAGATGGTGAAAAACACCATCTAATGAAGCAATGCGAAAGTGCCAAATGAGGTAGAAGTGCTGACTGAAACTCTCTATGTGAGTACAGTAAGTCCACCTCCCTCTCTCCCTTTTCGATTCCCCATTCCCACTAAACTGTCCAAGTGATGCTGCAACACCTAAAAGACCTCAAATTCACACAAGTCTTTCTTTTAGCACTTTCTCTTTAAGTGTTTTCTTCCAGCAACCTATTTTCACAAAACTGGTAGAGGCCATAACACACACAACATGAGGTGTGAGACCTTCTGCTCCTCCCTTTGGTTTGGCTCCAATGAGTCATCAGTTATTCGGGAAGGCACATGCACAAGCAGAATACCATCATTCATGCCTCATTTCCTTAGGAAACCAGACTGCAAACATTCAACTCCTTCTCTTCCTCTGCAGGACAAAACCCAGAGCAACAATACCCAAGCAGCAGATCCCAATCCATCACTGGGCAGACATTCCTGCAGGTTGCTCTTTGTTCCAGTGCCCTCCAGCTCCAGGATGGAGAGCGATTCCCAGACCAGCCCAGTCTCAGCTCCGCAAAGGCACAAACACAGCCAGGACCTCAGCAGAGCCTGCACTCCCATGGCTGTGTTTCTGACACCCATCTTGCTTTTGCCAAAATGAATCTGAGGCAAATGTTTTTCTCACCAGAGACACTTTTGCACAGGTGAAATGGCAGCTAGGCGTTCTTGCCCCCACAGAGCGCAATTCACATTGAGCCAGATTCCTGCTCCCAGGAGGTTCCTGAGGACATAAGTGACATAGACACAGATAGGAGATATTACAATATTTAGACAAACAATGTACGTTTTGGTGCATATGGCAGTGTTCTTGCTTAGTATCTGACAGGAATAGCCCTAAAAATCTGAACTATCCAGAGCTGAGACCAATGAGTCATCTCTGGATGTGAGGTCACCACACAGAGTCTGTTTGTTACCTGCCAAACCCATGGTACACGTTAGTCTGAATACTGAGAAAAAAAGAATTGGGAACTTTTGGGCATAGGGTAAAGCAGCGAGGCCTAAGAAGCCAGATGTAGCTGCTAGGTAATTCACAGCCAGCATAGAAATTAAGTGCTTAGTTATTTTCCTGTCTGGAAATATTTGCCACTCACTCACAAACAAGCCGCAGGCACAACCAGCCCATCTGTGTGAATAAATCAATGGTCCAGGCAGGGAAATTTCTACAGGCACCCCTAAATTGGCTTTCCTTGATGATAATGTCAAAAGAGCCAAAGATAAATTAAAGAGAGACATATCTTCCTCCCTGTTAAGTGGGGAAACTAAAGGTGTCCTGAAATTCAGGCAAAGCCTGGTGCCGGCTCTGGATGGAGCTTCATGATTCATGTCCCTGTTTTTCCTGTGTAAGCCTCCCTTGGTTTCTGCTTTCTCTTGCAAACCTTGGCAGTGGATGAGCCACAGAGGACTCAAGGGCACATTTGTTCAGGTATCAACACGACACCTATAGAGCAATAAAAGGACCTCAAAGCATTATCTGCAACCAGTCTGTGAGCTGTCACATGAATCCAACACTCACCACAAGAACTGATCCAGGAGGACACTTGATCCCCTTCTCACACTTGCCGCACCTTGACTAGGGCACAGAGAACAGGACAAGTCACGAGTGTGCCCTCTACCCACATCACACCTAGACACTAATCCTGAATTACAAATGCTGCTCTACAGGCTGCTGGTTGGGACAAAGACAAAGATGTTTTTATCTCTGTGGCTCAAAACACCAAAAGAAGGGATCAAATGCTGCACCTTTCCTGAGTCTCAGGGATTTTTGTAGCCCCTGGGTTCCTTCACACAAGGCTGCAAATCCTTTTTTTCCTATCTGTAGCAGGCAGACTTACCTCAGTCTCACCCTGCAATCTTCAGGTTTAGTGGCTCAGTTGCCAAGAGCCACAAGGTACAAGCTGGACTTTTGACCATGACTCCCAGGGAGACCAGACAGCATTTTCTAGGGGAGCTTGTGGTTATGGAATGCAGGAATTGGGCTGGATTTTCCTTCCACAGCTGAGTATCTGGGAGTCCCTGCACTAGGCAGCCCCATGACTGGCACTGTGAGAGAGGTTCAGCAAGGGAACTGAACATGATCGGCGCAAGAGCTGCATTAGATGCACAGAATCTCCAGGTAGAAGGTGACAAATCTTCACGATGCCCCATTTCGTGAGGCTCATCTGGGATTACACCACAAGTTACATCCGTGAGGAGAGCCAAGGTAGGTTGGCTGTTATCCACCAGCTTGGTTCAGCAGGTGGAGGAACCCTGTGGGATGGTGTCAGCTCCTGGTCATCACCATTACCTTGAGTATGGTGGTGGTGTTGGCAGTGCAGCGATTCTTGTGGATCTGCAGCACCTGGGACACCCCGATCAGGATGCCGTTCTTCGTCTCGAAGGACTTTCCATCCAAGGGAATGTTATTGACCAACTTCTGCGAAGCAGAAGAAAACAGCTGAGATGATAACCTTCAACGCCTTTTGAATGGATTGCTTGGCAGCTGCCAGACAGTCCCAGCAGGAAACTTGTGAGGGTGTGCAAAACAGAAATGGGAGTATTGAGTCACCAGCCTTAGAAAGTGATAGGTCAGGCCAGACCCTCAGATGGCAGAACAGTCTGCCCCCCTTACCTGGGTGCTGTTTTGGTAAAACATTAGCCAGTAGGAGAACCCTAACATGCTGTTCTTATGAATTCCACTTCTCAAATCCGTGGGCAAGAGCTTCTCTCCCAGTACAATGTGGTACTGCACTGTTTCATTGTCCTAAACCCACACAAATACAAATGTTAGGAGCCTTCCAACTTCGTAGACTACAATTCAGTCAGAGGTATGGCATAAGACATGTTCCTAAGAATCTGTAATGGCTAATTAAGCCCAGAGCTTAGAGCCTAGTAACTCTATCACAGATGACTGATCACACTTGATAATTCTGATACTTGATGAAGTCATTAATGTTTTTTGGAACCTTTTAGAAGTCTGAAAATTGCCACAGCCAGCCAGGAAGTGGAACATGTTGTGCCATCTATCCACAGACTAATTTACTCTGCACTTGGGGTCCAAATATTCTTTTCAGATCTCACTGCAACACCTCAGGAAATCCTCTCATTTCTCTGCCACATTTTTCCCAGCTTTCAGTATCAGATATTCATCTCCTCTCCATGCTGAAATCCCCTGAGCTTGTTTGCTGTTTGGCAGTGTACGTGCCCCTGCACTCACCACGGTACACATTCAAAGTGCAAGCAAGCAGTGAGCTTACCAGCTGGGTCACATTGGCAGCACGGCAGTACTCCTCAATGGAATTATTTCCAGGAACAAAAATTGTGTATTGCTCAGAGGACTCAACTTTCCCAATGAGCTGGTACTCCTAAAAAATGTCCAAACAGTAACATTAGCAATTACCCTTGTACTCACTAAAACCCAAACCACACGTGAGATCAATTACAAAGGCAAGAGGAAATGCTTGAAAATGGGATGTAGAACTTCTGCTCAGCCACAGACATCTGACTGCTTGCTCCTCATCCTGGCTGACATAGGAGCAGCTTCCCAGCTATGAAAAGGCCTCTGGGTTTCTCTGCCTGGTATAGGGATGAGAGCACCTGCAGTAGACAGGTCATCTCCCACTGTAAGACATGCCAGTGATCTAGGGATCTAACTGTAATTATATAACTCTTTGGCTGCTCAAAAGGGCTTTCCTAGAAGATCCCTCACATAGGACACACGTGCTCTCCCTTTCTTACCAGGCAGACCAAATTTAGGCCGTGCAGTACAGGGTAAGGCGGGCATTTGCTCAAAAGACAGTTCTGACAGTGACAGCTGTGCTCACCTCCACTGCTTACCTCTAGCAACTCCTTGAACATGCTGAACGAGGCCACTGTCTGGAGCTGTTCCTGCAGACCAGGAGGGCTCGGTGGGATATCTCCTGGGGCTGGCAACAAAACCTGCGGAAGAAGCGCATTCAGAGCAAGGCTGAGCAAGGGGCTGAGGGGAATCACACTGGACTCCTGCCCTGCTTGCAAGAAAGGCAATTAAAAGGCCTCATTTTACACAATCCTGCAACAGCCTGAACTCAGCTATCAGCCAAGAGAAGGGGAGCTCTCCTCCCACTTGTCCTGGAGACAAACATTTTAAACATTGAACACTGCTGCACGGGAAACATCTGTCAGGACCTCATCTATTTTGCCTTTATATCCCTTCCTAACCGCCCAGGCGTGTATTCCTCCTTGGCCCTATCACAGAGGCTGCTACACAAACCTGCTGCTACAGCTGCAGCGTTTCCCAGTGTCACATGTACTGACATACCTTACTGAGGACATGGATGATGCCATTGCTGGCAGGGATGTCACTGACAGCTACACTTGCATTCTGGATGGTCAACACCTGCACCAGAACCAGAGGGAGAAGGAAAAGGATCAGGAAATGCCAAGCAAGTTCAAAACAAGGGCATTGTTCATTCGAGGCTGCATGTGGTTAATCTGGGAACAGCTTTTGAAAGGTGCCTGCATTTGAGGGCACCAGAGCCCCATCCAGGCTCCCCACTGGACACAGCAGCCCCTCAGCAGTTAAATTTGGGACTGGTACGTGAGCCTTATGTAAGAAGCCCTTACGCCACTCGAGGTGTTTATCTGCCATCTGGTCTGTGGGTTGAGAGTGGGTAGTTCTGGCCCGTCGTACTTTCTGAGCTTTTCAGCAGTGAAGACACCTTCAAGGAAGTGGGCTCTGAGGGGAACAAAATCAGATAAAGAAAAGATTAGGGAACTCCTGGCAATGACTGGGAGATAAGACCACACCACCCAACATTCACATCTCTCACATGAAGTAGTTTAGCATGTGGGGAGAACAAGGGAGACAATTGTTCTGATGCCATCTGACTGGGAAAATCTCTCTGCAAATACATGAAAAATAAACCCACTTCCCACGGTCTGTGGTCTGTTACGTTTTAAATGCCTACTTAATTTTTGCCTGGTAGATATTTAAATTTGCTTCTATATTTATCTCAACATATCTCCTTATTGGTCATGCATGAGAAAAAAGCCCATTTCATGTCTCTGTTGCTGTTGTTTGGCCCAGTAAAGCAAAGGCAGGAGGCTCCTTGTACCTGACTAAAAATGGCAGCGTGTAGGGGGTCAACCAGAAATCTTTGTCAGCTTTGCTCAAGTTCTTGATAGCTTCTTCTGATGGCACCAGAACAGTGACATTGGTTCCTGCTGGGATGCTGAAGAGAGATTTCTGTTGTCCAAAGCACAAAAATGAACAAATAAGACACGCCACTGCCACATCTACAGTGCAAAATACACCCAAGAGCCATCCTGCTCTCACAGCCACCTGAAAGGGATGTGAGGGAGCCCAGCAGGTGCTCAGCAGCACAGCAGGCTCTCCTGGGCTCTCCTGGGCATGGCAATCAATGAATGCCACAGGTGGTTTAGCCCAAACAGCTGACACCTGATTGCCAAGGGAAAACCTGCTGCTTTAAGCTCTACTTTCCCAATTCAGTTTTCCTTCAACCACGCTCAATCATATCCATAAATCCTTTCTGAACCCCCAACATCAGTTCTGGGGGAGGGATCAAGATAATTGCTGGCAAAAGCAATGTATGCAGCAGGCCAGGTGAGCTCAGGCTCACTTAGGGGCTGTCCCTCATTGTGTGCTTCCACAGACTTGCTGCAGCCTGTGGGGGATCTCTCTGAATTCCCAAACTAGAGACAGGGAAGCAGCAATGAGAAAAGGAACAGACATACAGTCTAATGTCCCAGAGGATGTTCTTCTGATCAACAGTGTTATAATGCTACCCCTTCTTTCCCTTCTGTGCTGTTTTTTGATGGCCAGGAGTTACAGATGGCACGACCATGAAAATTAAGTGTAACACAGCCCCAGCTTCCTCCTGTGAGAGAAACAATCCCCCAAAATACACTCACTACCCTCATTCTACCACGAACTCCACAGCTTTTCTACATGCCTGCTTTGTAACCACTTCTACCTCGCTTTGTTTTGTTTTCTCTGAAGAAAAAGATAAATGGAGTTGCTTGTCCTCTAACAGACTCACTCACAGACTTCACTTCTACAGAACCTACGTGTGTGGGTGTCCCGTGGTGTCTCTTACCTTAAGCCAGTTGTAGAAGCCTGCAAAGTGGGAATTCCTGGCCAGCTCCTTTCAAATAGAAACAACAGAAGAGTTATCTCTGCTGAGCACAGGGTACAGGGCTGGGGGACTCAGGGTATCAAATCTAGCAACAATGACTTCCACATTCTTCTCACTTCACAACCATTACAGGCACCATGTATTGAGAGGAGAGATTGGCCCTTTAAAACCAAACTTCACCCATTAGAAAAATATATTCCCAAATAAACAAACTCTTTTAAACTCATCTGCAGTGACTTCATGTGTATGAGGGACAAAAGATTGAATCCACAATGGCCTTTGATATTTCTAATGACAGAAAATGGGCCTGACAGCTCTGACCTGGAAAACTTTCCAAACAACAAAGAAAAGATGACTTATTGCACAGGACAGGTGCTCCCTGCACAGGGGTGAAGCAGGTTAGAAATTATGGTTTCACTGGCAGTAATTAGTCTTGGCATTGCTCCTGTCCTGTGCCTTTGAATGCACTCGTGCTTCAGGCTGATGCTGGCAGGAGTCAACTCAGGTAACAGAGAAAAGTAAATTGAGAGCAGAGCCAGTTCTCTCCAGCCTCAAAAAGGCCTCAGACATTCGCTCTTCACTAACTTTTAGAATGTCCCCGTAGCACGTCATGCCATCTCCAGAGTAGCCTTCAGAGCAAACACAGGATCTCTCTCCTCCACCAAGGGGTACACACATAGCCTGCAAATACAAGGAAAGGAGGGAGAAATTAGAGAGCAAACACAGGGTATGTAGTGTTACACCTCTATCAGAATTGAATGCTGGCCTTCCGAGGGCTGGGCTAGAGTAGCACACACAAACACCTTCCACCTGCTGTCTTTATGGTGGCACTGAGTGTTCCCCTCACACAGCTAAGCCCAGGTGGTGGCTTTGGTTGTGTGAACCCACGAAAATCCGAGGATCCACCTTTGGAGCACACCAGTGCAGGCCAGTAAGGTGACATAACATAAACCCTTGCAATCCTCTCAATGCCATGGCTGCTGCAAAACCTGTCAGCAAACAGGTGAACCTGCCCTGCCATGCCAGCCTTAGGACAGCTCTTTAGCTACTCACCAGGTCATGGCAGCCACCATTGTCCATGAGGCACGGGTTGATTGCATCACAGCTGTGGCCATCGCCAGCATAACCCCTCTTGCAGACACACTTGCTCTGCAAGAAACAGACATTTCGGTTTCATAGACTTACCAGAGCATCCTCATTTACTATCCAAAAAAGGTCTAAGGCAGCAAAACTTATCCTAATTTATTTTCCCAAGTTTTCTTCCTGGTCCCTCAAGACCTGGAAATGTGGAGTTGTTTCCTTAGCAGAGCATCATCCTCTATCACACCACACGAGCTGCCTGGTTACTCAAGAACATTGGTCCCTTGCATTGCTTGGCTGTGGGAGTCACTTGAAGATGATGGCTTCCTCCTTTATTTCCAGGTTTTTAGGGAATGACACAGACTTTGTGAATGGCAGAAAGAGGAGAGGAGTTAATTTCACAGCTTCCTGCTTTCAAGATACCTAGGAGAGCACTTGCACATCTCACCTCACTAAAATCTGCTACAGCTTTTGTGCCTTTTTTTCAGCACATTGTGCAACTCTCCCCTGGCTGAGTGGGGAGAAGCAGCACCCTGAGAAGATCCCTCTCATGAGGGGTTCATGATATGAGAGACACAGACTGTCTGAAGAGCTGCTCATGCTCTTCAATGCTGTGGTCTGGGGACAGAGGGATGCAGCAGCTGGTGCCTTAGATGTGTATTGCTGCACAAGTCCCAGAGTGGAGAAGCAGCCCTGAGCACACCAGTGCATCTCACGTGCCAGCGCTCTCTGGTGCTGCAGCTGCAGCTGGTGTTCCTGGCTGTAGACAAGCAAGCTTGGCTGCTGGCCAGCCCAGTTTTTACCTCTGGCAATCCAAGGCCATCTCAGAGTAGCTGAGGGAGTGTTAATTCTACCACCAGGCTGCTTAGCTTTGCTCGTACCTGCCCAGGCCCGACGTAAACGCAGTCGGCGTTGAGGTGGCAGTTCCCTCTGCTCTCCAGCATGCAGTTGTCTATGGGCACACAGACTTTCCCATCCCCAGTCCAGCCCACGTTGCACTGGCAGGTGGCAGTGCCAGGGCCTGTACTGGTGCACAGGGCCTTCAGGAGAAGGGAGAGAGAAGGAATCACGTTCAGCAGAAGGGAGAGAGCACAATGAAAATACAGCAACAAATCTCCTTCCTCACACTGTAGGGAATTTCTGACTGACCAACTCTGATTCCAGCACTGGGGATGGGGGGGGGGGTGGAAGCATCTTCTCCAGAAAAGGAATGGAAAGCTTCATAATAAAGTGATTCTGGAAACATTTTGTGTTTTAAGAGAGGTAGACACTTGTGTCTAAGGTGGCTCAGAACTCACAGGGCATTCATCACCATTGTGTAAAGCTCTTCCATTACACAATAAATATACCCTGAAGAGGAGGACCACAGTCTCCTGCCTGGATGTCTGGGGTGGAATCAATGATTGATGGCAGATCTCTCTCAGGAAAAGACCTACTTTGCACCCAGTGCCACCCTATTCTCTTCTATATGGCTCAGTGTCTTCCTCTGACTGAAGAGTCTAATTTATGATGAGGTCTGACCATTTGGCAGCAATTTCCAACATAAAGCACCAGTCTTTAACCATGGATAATAGTGTAGTGTTGATGGTTACTGGGAATGTGAGTTGGATCTCACAGTTAAGCTAGAGCCTGAACATAACAACAGAGGAAGTAACACATGTTAGAAGAGCTTGAGGGGAATATCATTGCAAACCAAAAATTATCTGTACAGATAACCTGTGTGACTGATAAAATACCTGGTGCAAAGCAGCCAAACTATGCTTGAAGTGTCACATTTTGGCACCAACCCAAATGACTGACATCTTTACAATGATTCTGTCAAGCCACCTGTTATTCCACCCATCTGACAGACAGGAAAAATTAGCACGCAAAATCTGTAACAGTCCCAGGAGTCCTGGATCCCTGCTCTGACTGAGGGGAGCTGCCTCTCCACGCTTCACAGTCTGACCCCACTTACATTCTGGGAACAACCTCCCCGCTCTGGCTGACTGCACAGGTCGATGGGCTGGCAGGAAAACCCATCCCCTTCGTAGCCATCCATGCAGATGCACCTTAAAGGTATAAACACAGAAAGGACACAGGTAGAGCAGTCCCTCAAGCAAGCAAGATTGATTGCTAGCAGGTTGGCTGAGTTACCTGAACAATCCTGTGCAACAAGCACACAGACACACACCCAGCCACAGGGGTGGCAGCCACGTGCCTGTGCAATGGCAGCGTGCCCCTGAACGTGCCACAGAGACTGACCTTGCCGTGTCATTGAGGCTGCAGACAGCGTGCTGGTGGCAGTACTGGGACAGCCCACTCGGGCCACAGTTCTTGGATGTCTTGTCGCAGAATTTCCCGGTGAAGCCTTCCTGGCAGGACCAGGACTGACACACCCCGCCACTGCCAGGCCTGTTGTCACAGACACCATGGACACAGCCACAATCTGTCAAGGACATGCAGTAAGATCAGTTAGTACAAAAAGTCCAGAATCCACCACAGTTATAGATTCCCAACTTTCCTTCACAGTCTCTTGTGATACCAAATGATCATCCCCTTTTTTTTTGGACAGAGGGACGTCTGCTGAGAGACATCCATAACAAATCATGCCTGGCCAGGGAACAGATCCTGTGACTGCCTGGGTCCACGTTTTCTATAGGCTGTAAGAACAGGCTCAAATTTAGGCTATCAAGCTCAAGGTCATTGTTAACTGTCTTTTGTTTCCTAATAGGAGAGATCTAAATTAGGTTGATGTTTTCAAAACCCCCATCACCACTGTCATATCAAACATGTTTTCTCCACTGTTGTTTGAAGGGACACACATGAAGACATTTTTGTCACTTCTTTCATGATGCTGGTCTTGCCTGAAGGGAATCCAATATGCATAATTTTGCACTATTATCCTTGTTCTACATTTTCCTTTAGTCTCTCTATCAGAGTTACCAACCTTCATCACAGTTCTCGCCGTGCTTGTTTGGGTTTGCACAGATGTGGCAGGCTGTGCCTTTGAAACCTTCAAAGCAGTGACAGTTGCCATTCCCTTGTATGCCATCGCTGCACTGGAAGGAGAACAGAAAGAAAACCAACGTGATTGAAACTCAGGGAAATGCCAGGGCCATGGTATCCATCAAAGGCACTTTGATACATGCAGCAACAAGCAGGACTTTGAAGAGTGGCTGCAGTAATAGAAGATCCCACACAGCCAGAGCTGTCCCCAGCAGCCATGACCTGATTCACACTGAGTGTGTGCCATTCTCCCTGGATCTTCTGCTACCACTGCTGCAGGCTTAGCCTTGGAGCACAAACTCTGAATTGTACTTATCTACAACTACACTCTCAAACCACACTGATGCAACTGCTCCTTGCAGTGCAGCAGGATCCTCCACACTTACATTTCCCCGGCCATAGCATGGACTGGAAAATCCCCCTGGGCATGGCATGCAGTCTGGACCAAAGAACCCTTTGCAGCATCCAGGTTTCTGAAAAAAAAAAAGCAAAATTGGTAAGGTATGACATGACTTAACAAGAATTTCCTAGAGTAATCCTGTGCTCATAATTCTGAAATTCTGGTCCTTGTCTCTGTCACGGAGGGAAACAGAATGTTGCATTTGGCACCTGTGTTTCTTAGGAGCTCCCGTACTTAAATGATTTTTCAACAATGCCCCTCTTCCAGCTCACAGCCTGTTCTTCTCAGAACAAACCATTATTTTCTGCTTGTCTGTGATTTCAACACACAGGGTCCATGTTTTTTACGAACTTTTAATCCTTTAATAGCACTGGCCCACTCACTCTTACTTTATCCTTGCCCAGGACTGCATTCCTATGGAGTCCTGGATTGCAGGCCTTGTCATGACTGACCAAAGGAAGAACAACCATAATACAAACAATCAGCAGGATTCAATGCAGCACCCACAAATCATTCCACAGAGTTGGCACTGTGAGAGCTCAGAAGCTGCAGACAAACACGAGGTCCATAAATTCACAGAGAGCCTTTCCCGAACCATCTGACAGTGGTTCATAAACAGGATGCAATCACTTCACAACTTACAGCACTTTCCCTGTGCTCAGCTTCCTTTGGGAGAAATGCTAAAGCTGGGACACTCCAGTTACCACTGCACCATCATGGCTTCTTACAGCTTGGCTGGTCACAGCAGAGACGCCTTATTTTATTTATTTATTGCACTCAGGGTTAGCTGAGCTGCTTTCTAACATTTGCAATAGGCTGGTGCCCTGTGTTCTCTCAGACAAAGGAAAAGCAGGTAGCTTGTTTGTGTGATGGTCCTGGGGGCAGCTTTCCTTTTGCTCCCATCCAGCCCTCACCCCTCAGAGCTCTTCTTGGTGAATGGGGAAGAGCAGGGCTGAGCTCCTTGCAGAGGGAGTGTGCTCCTCCACCACACTCACCGTGATGGTTTGATTGCAGTACCTGGCGCACCCCTTCTTCAGGACATTCAGGCCTTGTGGGTCGTGGATGTAAACACATTCCTTTGGGGAGAGCGTTGGTTCCTGTACAAACAAAGCGAGCCATCAGCACTGTACCCTTCCCCTTTGCTCTTTTTGCTGCAGAGTGACTGTGCCTCTCTCTGAGCTGAGGCAGTTCACTGAGGAGCCAAGGTGAGCTGCACACAGTTACGGCAGGCCTAGGAGGAACCGAGGCACACCGTGGCCTCCTCTTGCTCCCCAGAGTCCCCAAGTCTGCGCCAAGGTGCTGCCCTTTAGTTCTAATAATAGTATCCATGATAAGGGAGAGAGCAAGCACAGGGGGAGGAAGGGAGGGACAGGACCCAAGGGGGAGATAACGGTGGCAGGGGGGAGAAAAAGATAGTAAGAAAGAGAGGAGGAAAGAGATAGGAGAGGGGAGAGAGTGGAGCATAGAGGGAGTAAGGAGAGGGCG